>VXBH01000729.1:71606-83188 GCA_013400035.1 Rynchops niger
CTGCGCCTGCTGGGACCGCGCCGCCGAGCCAGGGCGCGCCCCGCGGACCGTTAACCGGCGCCCGCCTCGGGGAGCGCGGCCTTCCTGCCGTGCTGCGGGCCGCTCCGCAGCGCCCCCCCGCGCCGGGCGGCACGGGCCCTGCCCCTCCCGCACACACCGAGGCCGAAGGTCACCGGGCCGAGCCCCGGCCCCGCCCCGATTCGCTGCAGCCCCGGGCCGTGCGACGCCGGGCTCCCGGTGAATAAAGCGGGACGCGACGCTGCTCCCGGCCGCGCTCAGCGCGGGGCGGGACATCCACCGCCAGCGTGCGGCATGCGACCGCCGGGCTCTGCGGTCCCTGCCCTGGGGCGGGGCCGGACAGACTCGGCGTGACCCCCGGAGGCGGCGGGCCTCGAGCAGGGCCTGCGCTGCCGCAGGCCGGTGCGCGGCAGGCCATGGCGGGGTGACAAGGAATGCCGTGACCGAGCCCCTCACGGGCAGCGGTGCAGGCCCGGACGGCCGGTCCGACCAGTTCCCCGGCAGGAGTGCCGGTCCTGAGGGGTGACGGGTCCGGCGTAATGGGCAGTTCCGCGTGTGGCTGCGGAGCCGCCTCTCCCGGGCCGTGGTTTGTGCCCCCGCGCGCGTTCTTTGAGGCACCGGCAGTACTCGGTGCTCGCGGCGGCCGCGGTGCCACGCCAGCAGCTGGGACGCGCGCTGAGCAGGGCAGCGAGAGGATCTTCCGGCCTCTCCTCTGCCCCTCTGTGCTTGTCGGGTTCCTGTTAGACCCCAGCCTCGGGTCGACGCTCCGTAGCCAAGGGAAGGTGGTATCTGGAGGAAAGTCTCCCCCAGGCAGGATCTTCCCGCTAGCCTCAGCTGGCTCTGTGCGTGCCCACGCTGCAGAGGGCCTCCTGCCCCGGGGTGCCTGACCTTTGGCTGCTCCCCGTGCCCCAGCGAGTTCCGCTTTAGCTAATCATCGGCAGTAATTCTCCCCCTGGGCTAGCTTCCTGCCCTGGGAGGCTGAGGTGAGGTGTGTGTACAGGAGAGAGGAAGTGATTCCTTCCCAGGAATCTGGATACCTGGCTGGCTCAGTGCGCTTGGATGCCTCTGAAATGACAGAGGCTGTTGCCTATTAAATCTTTGTCACGAGGAAGGGTTTTTTGTCACTCCATTGTCTCCTTTCCTGTCCTTGGGACCTGACTGAGCATCCTGTGCTCTGGGCGCGGTTCTGGACGAGTCTGCTCAGCCTGAGGTGTGGACGGTGTGGACATACAGGACAAGCGGCAGCCGGGGTGATTCCCGAGTCCATGACAGTGCCCGGCAGCAGCTGGAGGGTGCCCGTCCAAGCTGTGCCTCCGGAGCTGCTCTGAGTGATGTGACCTCAGCCCAAGCACTGCCTTCCAGGCTCCAGAGCCCACTGTCACTGGCCTCCTGCCACCCTCCGAGTTGACGTCTCTCCAGGCTGTGTGACTTGCCTGACTTCTGCTTCTCTTTCCTCCACTAGTGCTGGTGGCATGTGAGTGCCTCGTCTGCCAAGAAGCCAACGTGCTGTTTGAAGAGCTTTCCAGGGACACAGGCTTCGTTTGTGTCTGTAACGACCCTTAAGCCTGAGTGGATGCCAGGGCCTCCAGAATTAAACTTGTTCCAGGCGTCATGCAAGGACCTGCGCTGGTGCCTGTGTCCTCACGGAAAGAACAATAATAGCTCTACATACGGTAGGCTCCTGCGAGTGCCAACTCCCTCGATCTCCTCCAATGCACGCTCAGGGATGGACTCCACCTTGTCCCTGTGAAGAGACTCTGCATGCTCTCAGCAGCTTCACAAGCTGCCCCACAGCAGGACTTGCTCAGCAGCACCTTGGGAGGATATCCATTCACGCAGATGTGTCACTGCAGTGCTCACTGCACGCCCATGGAGGAACCTGTGCGCGTGTTCCGTCTTCTTTGAGCTCTTCAGCCCACACTGTCTGAACTCACGTGGGCTCTGGGCAGACTGTTTGCTTGTTTTCCCAACGGCTCTTCCTGATCCTGTTACATTCCCTCTCTCGCAGAGCCCAAAAAGGATGTGAACTTTGGAATGGGGTCTGTGAGCAGGCTGCGGACTCGGTGCATGTGCGAGACTGTTGCTGAATAACAGGAGGATTGGTTAACTGCCACGGGCAGCCTTTCTGTCTGGCTGCAGGGCACCAGCCTTGCCCGGGCCCTTCACCATGTTCCTCCTGCTCCCCTTTGACAGCCTGGTTGTTAACCTCTTGGGGATTTCCATAACTGTCCTCTTCACTCTGCTTCTGGTTTTCATCATTGTGCCAGCAATTTTTGGAGTCTCCTTTGGCATCCGCAAGGTTTACATGAAAACATTATTAAAGATTTTTCAGGTAAGTCATGTTTTGAGAATTTTCTGTGTGTTTACAAGGGTCTTGTCAAGCGGGGTTGTGCTTTTGCCCCTCAGCAGAGCGTTACAGATGGCTGGGGTGGGAGATTGGTTTGTTGGTGACATGTGTTGGTGCCAGATGACCCGTTTGGGTCATCATAGCCAAATGTAGTTTACGAGGCCTCTGTTCGTGGGCTGTTTTTTCCCTGTGATTAATCCAGTAAGTCTTCAAGTAAAGCGGTAGGATAGCGCGGTCCGTAGGTACACGACAGCACAGTAGGGTCTGTAGATGCGCCGAGAGTAGGCGTGGATGGGTTAATGTCCCAGGCAAGGCAGAGCGCTGTTAACAGTTGGACGAGGAAAGGAGCCAAAAGGGGCGTAGGGTGTGATGGGGAGGGACAAGGCTGCAGTTGGCGGACGCCTCCTCTCCAGCACATGTTTGGATGAAGCAAAAGCAGGAGGTGAGGCAGGACTTTCTGTACTGTGAGCCCCAAGTGGTCTGTGGCCAGAACCCAGAGTTCTCAACGCCCTTCTGTCCTGGAGTGCCGCCTGCTTATCTGCAGAGTCCAGCAGCCGTTTCTGGACCTGCAGCCTCCGAGGACGACCAGCAACCCTTGCTGACCCTTTTGGCACAGGGAGGCCGAGTGGAATTTTCCAACTTGGGGTCATGCTGTTCCCTTGCCTGCCTTTGGCAGACTAATTTTATGGGCTGTGTCACAGCCAACGCTTTTCCTTGAAGCAAGTCCCTGGTGAGGCCAGAATTTTTGCCAAACTCCTAGTAGATAAAGCCCACACCACCCTACCCTGACAGCCCAGGCAAAAGGAAAAGGGGTGCCCTGTGCTTGATAGGGAGGTTTTAGGCTCTTAAACGTGGAGTTCAAGCTGTGAAAGGATTCATGGTACAGCTACTGCTGTTTGAATAGGGCTGGTCTTCCCCAGGAGTATCTCTGTACTGGCTGGGCTTGGGAAGGCAGCCATGGAGCTTGCAACGTTCAGCTCATTAAATTCCAAGTCTTCCCAACAGCCTGAGGTGTGAATGGGAAGACCCTGGGCTTTGTGAGGTGCTTCGTTAACATAGAAGTCTGAAGACTTGTCTTCAATTAAGTGACTGAACTGGGAGAAAAAATGAATAACAAGTTTGGTTTACCTGAAATGGAACTTTTCACCTTGTTTGCTTTTTTTTTTTTTCTTTCTTTGATTCAGGAACATTTAATCTCCACGCCTATTTTGGTGTTTAATTTTGAAACTATTTTCCTGAAAAGACTCTGAAGTCTATTTCAGCTTTTATCGAAGAATCTTTGTGGTGGGAGAGAGGAGCATTCTGGCACAACTGCTCACAGATTTGGTGGAAAATTCAGTTGCTAGGTTTGGTTATTCAGAATTTTATTTTTAGGGAATGGTATTTACCCCATAGATTTTCCCAGCTCTAGAGGCCAGTGTTCCGAACCTCGCCCAGAGGGGCAGCATTCGAGTCTGGCATCTCGTGGGACACAGCCAGAGCTGCATCCCCAGGTGGTGGCTGCGCATCCCTGTTGGTGGTGAGGGACCCGCCTGGAGCTTCCCAGGTGGGAGTCTGGGCTTTCGGCTACTGCAGTCGGGACAGAGACTGCTGGGCTTGCGAGGAACGCCTTCTCCGTGGGCTGCCCAGCTGCTGCAGGGTCAGAGCTCCTCTTCTGACTTCTCCTGAGATGGCGTGTCTAGGCAATCATCTGCAATCCTGCAGTTCCTTCTGCTGGCAGAGGATGCTTCTAGATGAGCCAGACACTCCGTATGCAATTAGCATTCTCACATCGCTGCCTCCTGTTCTGATGCTGGGATGGGCTGAGAGTGGGATGCCAGGAGCTCCCAGCGGCTTCCCCTTCTTCACAGATCCCTGACGGAGCAGCTAGCCTGGAGTAATAAGCACGTTGTACACAAGAACACAAGAAGCTTGTTCTTCCAGGCCTGTATAATGCGGAAGAGTGTGAGGCTGAGAGGGTTACTCAGAGGGCAGGCAGGAAGACTGTCCATAAATCCAGCTAGTAGTTTTTGCTGGTGTCCTTGAGACCAGCTGAGAGAGACTTCTGTGGACAACAGGTAGCCTGGGCATGGGATTTGGCAGCCAGCTGCCAGAGAGCTGTCTGAGGGTGCTTGCTGCTGCTGTTTTGGACTGACTGGTGAGATGAGAAGCAGCTGAATCGGGGAGGGAAGGGTCCCATCCCATCATCAACCTGACGTTTTTAGCAGCAGCCCAAAAACACAGTCTCTGCTTTGAGCATGTCTTTGAGAAGAAATGAGGGTTGAAAAATGGCACTGGTCCCATGATCGGCTTCCGGCGCTGTGTTGCAGACAGACTGCCCAGCAGCTGTGCAGTGGCAACCACGGGCCAGGTGCAACACAGCCTACAGGACACGGAGGCTGCAGAAAACCTTGCTGTGCCATCTCACCACTGAGCACTGTCCTTCCCTCCGGCACTCGCTGGGACTCTGCCGTGCAGAATGGCACACACATGTGTGTGCACATCATGGCTGTCACCTCCGCATGCGTCCTCTTGTCCCATTGCAGACAAATCTCTGCTGTAAAAATGTTCCTCCCGGGCCAGTCTCTGCTTCCACGTTGGTTCGGCTGTTTTCGTCACTTTTGGTTCTGTACGGAAGCCTCCTGGTTTAGCCCCATTTGTACCCCTTAACCATGGCTGCCTCTGGAAGTCGACTGTAAAACAGGGATAGTACAAAGTGGAGCTTGTGAATCTTACTCGTCATGTGTGTCTCTTGCAGTGGGCGACACTGAGAATAGAGCGTGGTGCCAAGGAGAAGAACCATCCATTATACAAGCCCTACGTCAATGGTAAGATCCTGCCCTGCATGGGTATATATAAAGTTCAAAATTCTTTTTGGGGAGAGCAGGGTAAATGTGGTGTGTCTGAGCGAGTGAGTTTGGGAAGCCTTTTCCATGTAGGCAGATTGGAGGAAGCAATGGTCCATTTCATCGGGAAAGGGAGGGAAGCATCCAGGGGGTGCTTCATTCCTAGATAGTTGGGAGGACTGGTTTATACTTGTCTGGACTGGAGAAAGGAAGAGGGCTCTGTGGAGGGTGGGCAAGGACAGGCCCCAGCTCTCAGCTGTCTTTGGGCGGGCAGGTCACACGTTGCTCAGAGCTGCCTGTGGTATGTTGCAGGTATCATTGCAAAGGAGCCAACATCACTGGAAGAGGAGATCAAGGAGATCCGCCGGAGCGGCAGCGGCAAAGCCCTGGACACCCCTGAGTTTGAGCTCTCAGATATCTTCTATTTCTGCCGCAAAGGCATCGAGACCATCATGGATGATGAAGTGACCAAGAGGTTCTCCGCTGAAGAGCTGGAGTCCTGGAATCTGCTCAGCAGGACCAACTACAACTTCCAGTATATCAGCCTGCGCCTCACTGTACTCTGGGGTCTGGGTGTGCTCATCCGCTACTGCTTCCTCTTGCCCCTCAGGTGAGTGCTGCTGCGGGAGCTGCCTGCAAGTGCCACTGGTCTCCAAGCCCCACGGACCCTGTTCAAGATGATCAGGAGAGACAGGCTGCTTGATGAGTAGGGCCCGTGGCCTGGTTTTGCTAGCGTGTAGCTTCCCTCTTTTTGCAGGATAGCTCTGGCGTTCACTGGCATCAGCTTGTTGGTGACTGGTACTACAGTGGTGGGATATTTGCCAAATGGAAGGTGAGTTCATCTTTGAGGGGATGGGGAGCCTTCTGTGCAGTTTGAGACCTGATGATCCTGAAGTTTTCCTGCAAGGCCTGTCTGTTCTGCCGGCTGCAGGCAAGGCAGGTGGTCCTGGCATCTGTAGCTTCTCAGGAAGAGACACCCTGTAATTTCAAACAAAGGCCCTAGATGTGAGCACTAAGCCTGAGGTGGAGCCCTGGGTTCTGAAAGGAAGAAGAACAGAAAATAGCAAAGGCCAAAGTTTGGTTCTCGTGATTTAAGAATCAGTGGTCATAGGTGATAGCAAAACCCAGGACGAGATGTGTTTCTGTGGGAGAGATGTGAAGTCTCAGTTGTGTCTTGTGGCCTGGGGCAGCTGGGCTGAGCGGCGCCGTCACAGGGGGGATCATGGAGCTGGGGGGTGATGGTCTCTGTCCTGGGCTGCAGGTGTAAGGAGTTCCTGAGCAAGCATGTCCACCTGATGTGCTACCGGATCTGTGTGCGTGCCCTCACAGCCATCATCACCTACCACCACCGGTAAGGAGGCACTGCCTGCTTCAGAGCGTCCCTTCCCACCAGCTGCTCCATGCCGTGCCTCTTGCAGGCCTCGCGCTTCCTTCCGCCGTCCTCATCGGTGCCTTTCTTTTGCATTTAGAGAAAACAGACCCCGAAATGGAGGCATCTGCGTGGCCAATCACACATCTCCCATCGATGTGATCATCCTGGCCAGTGATGGCTACTACGCAATGGTAAGGTCTGCACCCCTGCCCCAGCTCTGCCTGCCAGGGCCCGGCCGCATGCGTGGTGGGAGCAGCGGGCATATTGCATGGGACAAGGAGTAGGCAGCAGGAGGCTTTTGAGCGTGCAGTACTGCTTTTCCCTGCGTGACATCGCAGGGCTCTCTCAGACCCTGTTCTGTGTGACTTTCCAGCAAGCTTGGCCTGGGACTCGGAGCACCAGGGCTCTCTGGGCACTGCTTGGCAAGTAGAGCTCTGGGCTTTGCTGTCCATGGAAGAGCAAAGTGCTCTTCCAGCTGGGCCTCCAGCAATGTGGAAAGCACTTGGGGCTTGCTACATCTGTCCTTCCAGTCAGAGCCTGGGACTTTTCCTCTCAGCCTTTCCAGGGCAGGGGTAGAAAGATGAACCCCAACTTGGCTGTGGAGCGAGGAGCTGCTTCAGCCTTCCTGTGTCCCCAGGTCTTGTAACTTGTGTCTTCTTGCCCTGTTCAGGTGGGTCAGATCCATGGAGGGCTCATGGGTGTGATACAGAGAGCCATGGTGAAAGCTTGCCCCCACGTCTGGTTTGAACGCTCTGAGGTCAAAGATCGTCACCTCGTCGCCAGAAGGTGTGACAGTTGCTGGCTGCAGGGGGGGATCTGGGAAAGGCTGGGCTGCCCACTTTCCCTGGGTGAGGAAGCTGCCTTGCCTCGTGGCTGTTGGGAGCCGGTGCCACTGTTGCGGCACCCTGTTAGTCCCTGGTGACTGCAGGATAAGGACTGTATGCTGTGTGGATTGCTAATGACAGCTTCTGTGCCCTGTGCTAACTGGTGACACTCTTCCGTTTAGGCTCACAGAGCACGTCCAGGACAAGAGCAAACTGCCTATTCTCATCTTCCCAGAAGGTGAGTTGTGGAGCCAGGTCGCACAAGCAGCTGGTGGAGAGCACCAGCTCTCTGTTCCCTCTCTTCTTAGCAGCCAAGGGCCTTGAGAGCCTTCACTGAGACAAAGGGGATATTGCATTTTGGAGCTGACTGAACCCAGAATGTGGAAGTCAGATCTATGATGTGACACATCCTGTGCACACAGAGAGCAGGCTGGAGTGCGTGTTGGGGCGCAGGTGCTGGGTGCCCGTGGCCTAACCCTTAGACTTCTGAACTGACTTGCAAAGCGAAGTTGAGAAGATTGTGCTTGTCTCTTACAGGAACCTGCATCAACAACACGTCTGTGATGATGTTCAAAAAGGGGAGCTTTGAAATTGGAGCCACGGTCTACCCTGTGGCCATCAAGGTATGAGAAGGCAAACATTCTCACAGCGCAAGTGGTTCTCTGTGTGAGAGCTCAGTCTTGGCAGCCCAGTCTTGGCCCTGCTGGGTCAACAGCCTGGTCTGAGGGCACGGGGACGCTGAGGTCACTCTGTGTAGTGCTCTGGGAGGGCCGGCCTATAGCTGGGCTTGGGGCGGAACGTGGAGCCTCAGGGAAGGCGCAACTGCTGCCTGACTTTAATGAGCTCTTCTGCCTCCATAGTATGACCCACAGTTTGGAGATGCCTTTTGGAACAGCAGCAAGTACGGCATGGTCACCTACCTCCTTAGGATGATGACCAGCTGGGCCATTGTCTGCAGTGTCTGGTACTTGCCCCCAATGACCAGGCAGGTAAGTAAGGTGAAGCTGGCCTGTCTGATCTGCTTCCTCTTTGGCCCTTTGCTCCTGCTGAACAGTATCATTTTGCCACAGCCTGAAGAGGATGCTGTCCAGTTTGCCAATCGAGTGAAGTCAGCCATTGCCAGGCAGGGAGGCCTTGTGGATCTGCTCTGGTGAGTCCAGGCAGGCTTTTCTCTTCTGGTGCCAGGGTTCCCTTTTCTTGGGTCCTGGTATGTGCTTGTGCGCTGTGGAGCTACGTTTGTGTCTCGCATTGGGCAGACTAGACCTATGGAGAAATGGAGGTACATCTTGCCTGTGACCTTCAAACCTGCTCTTCTGTAGCAGGGACCAAAGTCTTCTGTTGTGTCTGCTGGGCACCAGGGCTTCATTCTGTGATTCCGGTCTGCAGTGGGATGCCCTGATTCTGACTTGATCCTGCTCAACACAGTGAGTTGAGCTTGGGAACTTCCTTTTTCAGGCACTAAGATCTTCAGAGCCTGGGAGGCAGCGGGACTGTCTACTGTAGTGGTATCAGAGCAGCCGTGTTGAGCACAGTGCGGGGCCGTGTGTGCGGCTCCTGGCAGAGCACGGTCTGAAAGTAACTGCCCTTGGGGACAGTTGTGCTGCAGTGTGCCCTGGCAACACACGGCATATCTGTAGGTGTCCAGCTGTTGTTGGAGCTCTGACCTGCTCTGAGGAGGCCCAGCTGAAGTTTGAGACAGTGCGTGCCTTCAGCTCCTCTGATGATGTGACTCTTTCCCCAGGGATGGAGGACTGAAGAGGGAGAAGGTGAAAGACACATTCAAGGAGGAGCAACAGAAACTCTACAGCAAAATGATTGTAGGCAACCACGAAGACCGGAGCCGCTCCTGAGCCGTCTGCTGCCAGCACTGTTCCTGGGCCTGACCAGAGCCCTTCTGCCTCCAGGACGAGCCAGGGCTTGTCTGAAGTGGCTCCGAATCTTTGGACTTTGGCTGCCCCAGAGCTGCTTGGACTTGCTCCTTCATCCTCTGGCTGTTCTTTCCCGGAGGCACTGTTACTGCCTAGAGTCTTTAGGCCCTGAGCAGCTCTTGGCAAAGATGCCTTCTCGTTACTGTTATAGTGAAGCCCCTTGCAGGGGCAATATTAAATGAAACACGTATGGTGTCATATGCTTCCATATGGTGTTTACAGGCCCAGGGGGAGGACTGGGGTGTTGATGTGCATGTGTGTCAGTCACAAGTCTCCCACGGCACAGAAACTGGTGAGCTGTGCTGAAATTAGCTGCCTTGACAACCAAGGGAGTCTTCATGAACCTGTGCCTCTCACGTCTGCAGCACAAACCTCTTAGGAGCGGTATGTGGTCTCTCAGACCATCTCCAGCTTTACTTCCAGGAGAAACCTTTCCTTTTCCTTTCACCACCCTCCTGTCACAGCCTGACCCAGACCATTGCTTCTCCAGCACCTGAGTAACAGCCTCTGCTGGGGTTCCTGAAGTGGTGAGGATCACCCTCCTTGGAAGCCTCCCTCTGTCCCCTGGAACTGCAAGGTGACAGGCAGTTGTCACTGGTGTGGCACATGGGGCTCTTGAGGAATTGTATGTGCTGTGGTGGGAGCCCAGGGTGGGTAGGAGAGTCCTGAGACTCCGTGGCTGGGCAGGAGATCCCCTTTCAAATGTCTCCTCAGGGCAACGGTGGGACCTGATCTTGTTATGCACCAACGTGCACATACGTCATCTCGGCTCGTTGCAAGGAAACAGAAATCTTGTGCTGGAGGTGGTACTGCGTCCCCCTTCATCTCTGCAAGTGTGTTATTCAGTAAAACAATCTGCATTTGAGCATTCATCCCCTGTATTTTCCAATTTTCCTTATGTTCCTACAAACGTTAGCACTTTCATTGCATCCTCTGCCTGCTCTTATAAGCAAATGCTGCTTCACTGCTGCCTGCAGACGCCTCTCTGTGTTTCCTGGAGCGCTGGAGAAGCCGATACTTAAATGCCTCCTTCGTTCCCGAAGGCACAAAGGTGTTTGTTGTGTGAGGGCATCTGCTACCCCCACGTCAGGACAGCTATCCCGTGTTAAGTGTCCTTAAATTGAATTTGCCTGCAGTAGCTACCAACATGGGTTCACGGTAGCTGTTTAATTCCTGCTTGTTTTTCTTTGGGTTAAACACCATTATATCAAGAAAGAGACAGAGAAAATAAAGCAACAGGGAGAGAGTCCAGAAACTTCAGTTACCAAGTTACCACACTGCCCTGGCCTTTCCCAGGAGACGTAATGCGCCCACTCTCACTTAAATTAGTCAGTTCCATGCAGCCTCCCTGCTTCAAAACCCTTCTCTTGGGTCCGTCGGGCCTTTACCTGCTCGCAGACTATGAGAAGCAGCATGAGCACAGCTTGTCTTCACAGTGCGCGGTTTTCCACCTGCCCCAGGACCACCAATTTATGCACAAATGAACTAAACTTCTCAGGACAGTATCTCAGAGGGGACGGTCTTCCTCACTCACAGGGATGTAAAGCTACACTTAATAGTGTATGATTTGTTAATGTACAGTTATGGGATATATTTTTCAATATAATATAATATAATAATAATATAATACATTCTATATACTTGTATAATAATATATATAATCAATTCCTATACCGAACTGATTTACCTTTGTTTGTTGTAGTGCTTGCCGTGTGCTCCGTTACGAGCACAGCCACGCAGGCACACGTTACCTACGCCCGCGTCGCCGGCAGCTGTCAGTGAGCTGCTACCCCCAGGCGCACCAGGCTGCTCTTCTTTGGTGATGGAGACACCCTGACTGGCTGCAGGCTTCTCACTGTTACCCCAGTTTTGTATTCCCCTTCTCTGCCCAACTTCAGCTATGATGATTGATCTAGGGGGATTAAAAAAAAAAGAACAAGAAGCAAAGCCTGGTACCTTTTCCACCTAAGAGAACAGAACAAAAGCAGCTGACGCAGGAGATAGTTAACAACCCCTACAGGGTTGAAGTGCGTTGCTTACACTTACCGACAGAAGGCAACTGCTCGTTGCTAACAGCTATCAGGTACCCCGGCACGGATCCCTCCTTCCTTAGGCGTTTGTTGTGGCATTCAGGGTCTAGTCACCAGCGTTTTGGTTTACTTGTTCTACCCAACTTCCTAGGCACAGCTCTTAACACCGGTTCACCAATCTTCCATATGTGTCTGTTAACCAATGGGGCAGTTGTTTTGCTACTTCAAAAAAAAAAAA
>VXBH01000729.1:92091-138285 GCA_013400035.1 Rynchops niger
TGGGGCTGGGAGACCCCCCCCTCCCCCGCGGCTCCGGTGGCTGCTTTCCCACCCGTCCGGGGAGAGCGCGGTGGGATCAGCGGGGGTGCGCGCCCTCCTACAGCTGGCAGCCCCCCCCCGCCCTCCNTTTTAAAATTTCTAAAAAGCTTCTAGTGTGCAGACTGCAGCATTCTCTAGGCTCAATGTCGGGTGCAGCCTCCCCCTACCAGCCCTACGAGCAATCCGAGCGCAAAGCAATGTCACTGCAGGTGCCCGGCACGGTTGCAGCACAGCACATTCCCTAAGGCGTATACAAGGCCAAAGCACAGGACCCACATACAACTCTACGGTGATGCTACGGAGTCAGCTGTTGCAGTGGGTCTAGGGAGGTTATTGTACACAGCGAGGGTGATGGATGGAGAGTCTGTGCCTATATGGCTCAACTTTGGGGTGGGAAGGGGTCGCTTTGCTCTCCAAGGCTAAGCTGGGTCCGTTGCTTCGCTGCAGCCAGGCTTTTTCCCTGACGGCAGGGGAGCCAGGGGCTTTACCGGCAGACGCGCACCCTCTGTGAGACAGGGCTGCCCTGCCAGGGCCACCAGCCTGAAGCTGGAGGTGGGCTCGTTCTGCACATGGCCACAGAGAGCAAACCCGGGCCCTGCGAAACAAGTCCATGCCCACCGCCATGGGAAAGAGCAGGGGGTCCCCACACCACTGTGCTACAAAGACCAGGCCCCCACCTTGTTTAGGTAAAGGACGGAGTTGGGGACATGGGACCTACTGCCACTGCCTGCATCTGGCCCTCCTGGGGTCAAGTATTGCAGCAGATTCAACCCACTGCACACCTCGGCGTTGCCTGGGCAGCTCTGCCCACCACTGGCCTTCTGCTCAGGCAGCAGCTGGCCCCAGGGCTGCCCTGGCTGCCAGGGTGACTGCTTGGGCCAGGCTGCTGCAGCGGGGCCTTCACCTGCCCACAGCACAGCCACCGGGGAAGCAGCCCCCCACATCTCTGAGGTTGGTCCTGGGAGGGTCAGCATCCACGGGCCAAGGGGCTACACTGATTTGTGCCCTCGGAGGGAGGCAGGAGACCCTGCAAAGCCCTTACGTGGGGTGCGTAGTGCAGGGCTGCTGGCTCATCTCCTGAGCAGATATTGTGCTGAGTAGACCTAGGCACAACCCCCTGCGTGGCACAAGCACCCCCTGCTCTGTCTCACTACCCACCGTCCCTGGACCCCAAGCACCTCAGCACAGGCCAACAGCTTCACCCCAGCGGGATCTAACCCAAACTGGGGCTTGCACCATGGACAGGCTGGTGGGACTGCACCTGTGGGTCCCCCTCTTCAGGCCAGGAAGGGACCAGGTTCGGCCAGAGGGGCACAGGGCACCGTCTGCTGCCCTTGGACTCCTATAGCCTCCCAGCTCCATTCACCGGAGCTGCTCACCTACTCCAAAGGTTTTGCCCATCCTGCAGCCTGAAGAGGTATTTGGGAGCAGAGCTGTTAGTGCTTTGTACATACTGCTAGAGTGTCCCTAGGGGTTTGCATAGTATTTATTGGTTCATATACACAAGGCTGATTCCTGTACAGTTTACACTTCCAACACAAGCAATGAGCTCAGTGCTCAGCCCAGAGCCCTGCCCGGGCAGGAGATGTTGCACGTGCTGGGGAGAAGAAGGGCCGCCCTGCACCAGCCCCTCTGCCCAGGGCAGTTGTGCTCCCTGAAACTCCCATCTCACACCCCCCCTGGCAACCGCTGCCCTCCCCACAACCCAACACTCACTGAGAGGGATGAGAGGCAAGTCCAGCAGAGGCAGCACGGGCAATGGGGCATCGAGCCCCTCTCCTTCCACAGTGAGCAGTGCTGTGCTGCCCCACCTTTCCTCTTGCAGCTGGAGCACAGGTCGGGGGATGCATTTAAACACGCAAATGCACAAGGGTGGAGTCTCCTTCCTTCTCGTTTTCTGCCAGTCCAGCTCTTGCCTCCCAGAGTTGCTGAGAGGACGCCTCTGGTGCATGCTGCTCTCGCTGGGCTCCTGGCAGCAGCGGGGCAGGGACGGAGGCCCCTCCGTCGGTTTTAAGTACTGTAGCTCATGCGTCTTGCAGTCAGTCAGTCATGCGGATAGGACGGTAAGTATGTCTCATACAGAAATCATGCCATTAGCCTATAGAAACATGTACAGCCAGCCCTGCTCCCCTCCACTCTCTGCTTTCCTCTCCTCTCTTCTCAGGTATGTGTCAGAACGTGTGTGGAGTTCAGTGGTTTGGTGTTGAGGTGAGATCCTGGAGACACGCAGAGAGAGACAGAGACGGGGTTACCAGACATTCATGGTGGCCAGGAGAAAGGGTATGTGCAGTCCCAGCCCCTTCTGCACCCGGTGCTTGACCCACATGCACCCGTCCTGCCCAGATACCACAAGACAAGTTTTGGGGCATGTCAGAGAGACACTGACAGAGCACCAATAAGTAAGTGCCCTGCCTGAAGCCAGCAGCAATGGCATAGATGGCACTGGTGGTGCTGTCCCAGCTGCAGAGAGCAGCAAAAAGCAGGAGCTGAGCTGCACCAAAGGCATCGTGGCACTGGGAAGGAGCTGGGAGGGCTGCTGTAGGCTCTGGGATAGAGGCGGCCAGCCTTGAGCCTCCAGCCTCAACTAGGGTGGCCGACTGCACCTCACTCTCACAGCAGCGGGTAGGACTCCACACATTCCTAATGCACACCCTGGGGCACTTGAGCACACCATGGCAAACAGCAAGAGCAAAGCAGCAGGAGCACTGCCCCAGAAAGAGGGAGACCCAGGGACTGTCTGGGGAGTGGTGCAGGCAGTGGGTGCGAGGACACCGTCTGTGTGAATGTGTGTCCACAAGCACAAGCCTCTTGACTGCCATGCACCCACGGAACCGACTAACACAGTGGAGAGAGGAGGGAGACGGAGGACAGACACAGCCATGCACGTACAGCAGGGACCAATCGTCCCTGCTTGTCAGCCTCCTCCCCGGCCCAGCAGTGCCTGGCAGCTGGAAACACGCGTGCAGCACCTTCCCCCGAGTGCTGCGCTGCCGGCCTAGCAGCGAGCGTGCAGAGAGCAGTGATGCAGCTGGGTCCAAGTGCGCTGTGCCAAGCACCCTGCCTTGATCCTGGTCTAGTCCCACCCAACAGGGGAGGCAGGGGAGCAGGACATGCACAACGCGCAAGGGATGATGCAGTGCTCACGCCGGGCCTCAATGGAAGAAATGTCCTGGTTCAAGACAGGTTCCCTGCCCTCAAGCCCTACAAGCATCATGTTCCTGCACCCCGCCACTCCTGCGTCCCGGCTGCCCTGCTGCCCACCAGCAGCACCCTGCCATGGCCTGCACCCCCTTTCCTGGCCGCAGGAGCCGCAGCAGACCTCACTGCCGCCCTCTCGTGCCACGATGCATGGCTGGCAGCAGCTCCACTTGCGTCTCCCAGCAGGAATGCTGCAGAGCAGAGGCAGCAGGCTGTGGCCCGGCAGAACTGTGACACCTCTCAGCTGGCTCCCGGCTGCACCCCGGGAGGAGTGGGGGCAGGGGCACCAGGCTCCAAGGGCTGGTCTCATCTGCCACAAGGCTGCACAGTTAGTGCTCGTGGATGAAGGGGACAGCTCTGCTCAGACCCCACACAAATGCCATCCACTCCCTGGAGCGGTTTTGGACAAAGCTCATCCCTCTGCTGCAGCCCAGCGTACCCAGGAGTAACAACCCCGTGGCCGTGTCACTGGGAACCATTGCCCTGAGGACCCAGAGTGCTGTGACTGCAGCAGCAGCCCCCTCCGCGCAGAGGCTGACCCAGCGCCAGCAGCCAGCCGAGCATCGCTGCAGAGCAGGGCACCCCGTGCCCACTGCACCCAGGCCCTGGGACGGGGAATGGGTTAGCAGCATGGTCATGCCGCTGCCCACCCTCAGTGCTTTGCTGCAGCACAGCAACCCCTCTCTGCAGGCCAAGAGCTGGGAACAGCCCTGCCACACTTTCCCCAGGGGGACGTGCATGACCAGCAGCACAGGGAGCTGGGATAGAAGGGAGAGCAAAGGTGGGGTTACCTCAAAAGAGGCCATTTGAGGGGTCACTGCTTCCCCCTTTTCAGGCTGGCTCGTTTCACTATCTGAGCCCCCATTCTGCCCCCGGAGACCTCCGGTTTCGGGACACGCACTCGCACCTCCTCCTAAGGAAGCCGCAGGGGCAGGAAGCAGGACATCACCCAGGCGAACAGACAGACATACAGAAGAGGACAGGAGAGGGAAAAGCAGAGTCAGTTGGCAGAAGACACTGAGCAAGAAGACTGGTGCAGTGAAAAGAGCTGCACCAGAAGCCTTTGAAGGGAAACAGTAGAGGAAAGGAGAGCAGGGCAGAAGAAGGGATAGAGGGTGGTGGAGCCCCAGAGCCTGTGAGTCCTGCAAAGGTGGTGCTGGCCTTGGGCAGGGTGCCTGCAAGGCAGGGCTATAAGCCACACCTTACCTTGGCCCCCAGACCGTCCCGGTGCAGGATGGAGTATTTCATGAAGTGATCGTCCTCAGCCTCCAGGTCTTGGGGCTCCTGCAGAGAGCCCTCCAGAATCAGCTCCTCCTGCTCTTGCCTGTCATCCGTGTCACCAGGGCCCAGCTGGCGCACCACCTTCCGGATGACCTGCAGAGGAAGCCGCACAGATGGGCATCACAGCTGGCCCCGGGCATCACAGCTTGCCCCAGGCACTGTGCCTCCCTCCTCGCCCAGTCTGGCCCTGGACCGCACGTGGTGTGCAGCCTCTGTCCCGTGCACAGGGTCTGGCTGAAGTGCCGTGACTGTAACCGAAGACGGTGTGACATGGGTGCCCTGCATGGGCCCCTGGGCTGCGGGGAGGAGCAGGGTGGCCAGGCAGAGGGGAAAGGAAAAAGGCTGCAGCATGCCCTTGCCCACACCATGCCCTTGATCACTCACCTTCTTGGTGATGATATTGCCTTGATCATCTGTGAACTGCTCCTCAGTCACCTGCTCTCCAGGGAGATGAAGGACTTCGTTCCCCTGCAGTGACAGGAGGGACAGCAGGGCATTTCAGGGGGGTGAGGGGAGCCCCTCTGCAGGCTGAACAGTACACTTGACACACCCCACAGCCTCTGTCTCCCGCCCTGCCCCGTCCCTTTACTGCTCTCCTCTGCATCTGCCCCAGGCTGGTTTCTCAGCTCCCTGCTCATTACCTTCACAAGGACACGCCGGCGGACGACCCTGGTGGAGAGAGCCTCCTCGTCATCCGCCAGCCCCTGGCTCTCCCCGAGCTCCTTGTCCAGCTCACGGTGGGCGTGTTTGAGCAGAAAGCGGACAGAGCCCCTGACGATGTGCATGACGTTCTGGCAGCTGACCAGGAAGAAGGCCAGCAGCACCAGGGCGATCAGCAGCTGGGCCAGGAAAGCCCACATCCCGCCTCCGCGCGCACAGCTGCACGTCTGCCCTGCGGGTCTCAGCCTGCGCTCAGAGCCCAGCCATGCTTTCCGTCTGGGACTGGCAAAGCCCCTGGGGCAGGAGCAGCCCTGCGGGTCTGCAGGCTGCCGGCGCGATGCCCCAGCTCTGCGGGAGGACACTGTAACCCTAGCCGCCGCAGCTCAGCTGGCTGTGGGCGGCGAGAAGGGAGCAGGCAGGTGGAGCGTCCTTTGGGCTCACAGCTTCTGTCAGAGTCATGGGGCCAGGACTGAGACAGCACCACCTGTCCCCAGCCAGGCAGTAAATGGGACAGCCCTGTCCCCCTTCTCCGACAGCTCACCAACAAACTGTCCTCTTGGCTGTGGTGGGGAGGGCAGCATGCAGTCCTCTGTCCCAGGGCAAATGAAGCCCTGGGCAGGAGCCAGGTGTTCAGGGGTGTCACTGGAACTGCATGTGACTCAGGGAACACTCACTGCAGAGCTGAGCGACCACCTCCGAGCATGGCTGCGCTGCCAGCATGGCTGTGTATGCCCTGGCCAGGGAAAGGTGGTTACCCTCACCTTGCACCTGCCAGCTCCATGTGGCTGTGGCTGGGTGCCCACCACCCAGCCTGGCCCCCAGACCAACTCTACTTCTGGCTCCAGCAGGCTGTTGGGCCAGTGGCCAGGGCAGATACTCAATAAGGAAGCAGTCAGAGAGGCTGTCTGGGTTATAAATGGAGAGCAAGAGCTCAGGTATCAAGCGCAGCAGGCTATTCTGGGCTGAGAGGCACTCCCAGGGGCAGAGGGCAGGACGTGTGCCAGGAGACTTGTGCTTCAGGTGGCACCTGGTCTGCCCGGCTGGCCCTGTGGTAGGCTCAGGAAAGGGCTGTCCATAGGGTCTCTACCTCCTGTGGGGCCAGGTCCCCCTGCTCTTACCCTCACCTGGCCAAAGAAGCAGCTGTCTGCCTCCTCCTGCCAGCCGCCTGTGGGGTGCTGGGGCTGCCAGTCGCTGTCCTCTGCAGAGCTGACCCGCATCAGCTCCACAGCTGGTGCCAGGACCTGCTCTTGCTCCTGGCCCTGTGCCCCGGACGCCGTGGTGTGCATCGGGAGCAGCCTTCGGGTGACCCCTTCCTGCCAGGAGCCCGCTGTCAGGTCCTGTAGGCAGGAGATAAAGGAGCCTTCTGCATTCCAGTCCCTCAGCCTGGGCACCGGAGAGGGACAGGGACAGGGAGAGAGAGACAGAGAGAGAGAGGCAGTCAGCTTTGCCATGGAGTGCTGCACCCTGAGCAGCAGCCTGCCTCCGGCAGGCACACCGGCGCAGCCTGCACCCCGCCAGGCGCTGGGCTCCCCAGCTCACGGCGCTGCCAGGCACCCGGCACAAGCAGCACAAAACGCAGATGCACAAAGGGCACAGGCCTCCTCCCTGCCAGGCTCCCTGCCCATCCCACAGCCTGGCTGCAAAGGTCTAAGGCGATGCTACGGAGCATCGCCAGGCTCTGTGAGGGACCCCATGGGACTGGTGCCACTGGGAACACAGGAGGATGCAGCCCAGCCTGAGACGGCTCTGGTCAACACAACCTACATGCAGGGCCTGGCTGGCTGCCGGGGGTCCCTCCCAGGTGCCCTGCACAGAGCCTCCCACAGCATCACCAGAGAGGTGCAAGGCACTCGGCCCAAAGCCACTGCTCTGTCTGCCGGGGATGCCCAGACTCCAGAGCTGGAGACCAGCAGAGAAGCAAGCAAAGCTGGGAGATTATTGCAGCTGGCCCAGCACAGGGCAATAGCTGGCGAAGCAGTTCTGCTCCCCTCCCATGGCCACCCTGGCACCCCAGGCCGCAGTACCTGTCTGTGCTCTTCTCCATGATGTGGCTAATGGGAGGTGATGCCGTGATCCTGGCTTGCACCTTCTGCTGAACTGAAACAAAAGAGACTTCACTCTCCAGGTCCTGCTCCCCGGTCCCTGGCTGGTGATCACTGGCTGGCGTCTTCCCCTCTGGCCTCTGCCCCTCCTCCTGCTCTAGAAGGTCAATCAGGCCATTCATGGCATCTGAGTCCACTGTGTCATCCTCAACCAGGTCCATAGAGCCCATGTGGTCCGGGCCATGTGCATCTGCCAGAAGCTGCCCCGGGAACCGGCCTTCGCTTGTGGCATCCGAGTCCTCAGCCTTGCTGCACTCCAGAGAGGAGTCCTCAGCAGTCACCAGCGAGGGGGTGAGCCCCGAGGACCACACCTGCATGTCGGACATCTCCATCAGGGCGTCCTGCTCGGTGGCAGCCATGGGGATAGCATCCATGATGGCCACCTCATTCCAGTACTGGTCGGCACGCAGCGGGGATGGCAGCATGTAATGCAGGGAGGCGGGGGACAGCAGCTCATCCTGCAGCGAAGCGTAACCTATATGGGCAGACAGAGGCGACATCTCCAGCAGCCGTCTCACACGCGCACAAGCACAGGGACGCAAGAAGGGAAACAGCCTCCAGGAGGGTGCCTGCCCCAAGGACAGCAATGGTCATGCCACAGACCCCAGTTGCTGGGCTACGGAGGGCTGTGCTCACAGCAGCTGCTGCCTTTGCACAGCCCCTGCAAGTGCGGCCATGCCTGCCTTTGAGTCCTGGGGTTGGTTTGGGCCGGCCCTGGGACTGCCTGCTCCCTGCGGGGAGGACTGGCCCGGCGTGCATATGATGCCCCATCCACACTGCAGGACACAGTGCCTTCTTTGCTACCCTGCACCATCAGCGCCCAGGTCCCTGCCCACAGCCCCCATCCAGCATCGGCTGGCTGACGGTCACCATGGAGTTCAGGTGGCCAAGTCTGGCAGGCACTGACTCCCAAAGTCGACCCCTCTCCACAGCACAGAGGAGCAGGCTGGAAGTAGCACCATGAGCAGGGAAGGATGGCCCTGGTCCATTTCATGCAATCCCAAGGCCCTGCAGGATGCAGCCAGGGCCCTAAAATCCCGTTGGTGTCTCCAGGGCTACAAGCATTTGTTATGTCCTCATCACCTGGGGCCACGTGCACAGCCCACGGACACCAATATGGACTACAGCCAAGCCAGGCACTCCCACCCAGCCAGGTGGCTTTGCTCAGCCTTTTCAGCTCTGAGCCACTAGCCCCTTTTCTACCCTCGCAGATCAGCAGAGAACGCATTCTGCACCCCAGGCAGCCAGGGATTGCTAGCCACAGCCAAGGCATGGGGACAGCTGGGACCCCCAGTAGAGGAAGGGCACCTCTCCCCTGTGTGGGTGCCCAAGCAGTGCAGGGCCAGCAAGGGACGGAGTGCAGGCAGTGCAGGAGGAGAAGGCCTGGGGGTGGCTGCCTGCAAGCACGACAGCCATGAGAGGGGCAGTCCCTGGTGACATGCAGTCGCTGGAGCAGGACGCGGCTCCCGGAGGGCTCAGCTGAGGTGGAGACAGTGGAGACAGGCAGTGGAGGAAGATGAGAAAAGGAGAGGCCAGGATGAACTCAGAGAAGAGAGGTGGCAAGAAGTGACCCACAGGAGTGCCCGCACCTGATGGCGCTAGGTGGCATGTTTGAGAGAGCAGAACAAGGGAGAGACAGAGAGGGAGAGAGCGATGAGCCAGAGCTGCCCAGGTGGTGCCACAATGCAGGACTGTGGCAGCACACAGCCCTGTCCCTGCCCAGTGTGCTCACTCCCCCACAGCACACGCTGCAGCTGGCCCCGGCTGCGTCCTCGCACCCAGGCACGCTGCGGCTGGGACCCAGCCTGGCTGCACCGCCACAGCCAGACAGCCAGGACTCTGCGAGCTCCCAGCCACTGCTCAGCTCACACAGCCAGAGGCACCTCTCACTGGCACATCAGGATAAGGAACTTGTGTCTACCCCACCTGGAGAGTTTCTGAGAAGACAGTATAGCAGGACCAAGCTTCCTGCAGCATAGGGCCCGGTGAAGAGGCTGCATCTGTTGTCAACAGGTTGTGCCCACTGAGTTCCCAGCAGGCCACTGGTGCACCGTGGTCAGGCAAGATATCAGCCCTAATCTGTCTGCACGGACTCTGTCCCCAGGGCCCACCTGCAGAGTCCCTGCCAGAAGCTGGGACTCACCATTCATCTGGGATGGGGAGAGGGAGTAGTCTCTGTCCGTGTAGCGCCAGCTGCCCTTCAGGCTGCGGCTCTGCCGGCCGGAACCCTCCAGCGTGTTGATAATCTCGCTGCGGTCGATGTTCCTCAGTGCCGTGTACAGACTCTCGACTGCAGGGGGAAACCAGTGTCAGCAAACTGGTCACTGGGAGAACGCAGCCATGCCCCAGACTCCCTCCAGGTGGGCAGGTGGGCACGAACCGGTGGTGTAGAGCCAGTCAGGGACCCCTGAGCACACACATGCTGCTCTGCGCAGCCAGCCCTGCCACCTCCATGCCTCTAACAGGGCACCGCAGATACTCACTCTTGACACTCTTGCCCTCACGGCTGACCCAGAGGTTGAGTAAGGCTATGCTCTGCTCCAGCAGGGAGTTGGGGTTCTCCACACGTATCCTGTTGATGTCATCCACCCCAAACTGCAGCTCACGTGCCAGCTCTGGGGGAGACACCACATCTGAGTATTGCACCCTCCAGCGCCCATCACCAACTCCCGAGCCAAAAAGGCTAGGCATGTTGTGAAGGGCTCAGCCGGACCCAGAACAGTCCCCCACGTCACATACAACTGAACATGGCAGAACATGCAGAAGCAGGAGCTGGGACGGGGTAGAGGTTGAAGCGCCTCTGCCCAGGCTGGCTGTGACCAGTGTAGCAGCGTCTCACACTACGGAGACGCGCGGGAGCTGCCGTTGAGTGTGTGGCTGCAACAATAGGGCTGAACCTCCACGAACAGCAGCGGTATGTACGATTTGGAACAAAACCCCAGCCTGACATCTGTGCACGTGTGTGTGAATGTATGTACAGCTGCAAGAAGGTTCATTTCAGTGCCACGGTATGCTAGGTTTAACAGCGGGGCTGGCAGGCAAGGCCAGCCTGCAGAGGAGCTAGCGCAGACGGCATGCATAGCTACTGCATCAGGGCCCGGCTCCCTGGGCAGTGTAAAACACATTCACTCCACCCCGCAGCCTGTTTCCACACTTCCTAAGAGTCGGCTTTCCAAGGAGTGTTGTGCATCCTCAGAGCCGTCAGGTGTGGACTCACCGGCCCAGCTGAGGCCCAGCTGTTCTGCTATGTCGACCATCTTCTGATCTGCCTTGTCTGTGCTGCTCAGAGAGCCTGGAGGAGACAAGAGAGTCACAGTTTCAGCTGCGCGGGGCCCTGCACCAGGGTTGGGAGGGCAAAGGGGTGCTGGCTGCAGGGGTCGCACAGCCCCATAGGCATGGCACTGCCCTGCAGGCAGGATCAAGGAAACCCTCAGGGAAAGGGAAGCTGCCACGAGCGCAGGTACGACAGGGTCAGCCCAGCCTTTCCACTGCACTTGGGCACTCCAAGTGCGGGTGGTGAGAGTGCTTGGACAGTCCCAGCAGGCTGCGTACCAAAACTGGTCTCACTTAGGATGCTGTATCGCTCCCGCAGAGACAACGGCGTCAGTGTCCTCCTCCGCTCCTCACTGCCGCTTCCCTGTGAGAGTGGGGAAAAATCAAAGGGTCACCAGCTTGAAAAGAGGGCAGCTGCTCTGCCCTGGCACCACTGCTTCTCCCGCAGCCCCAGAGTGACATGGCATGACCATGTGGAGCAGCCAAGGAAGAAAAGCTGCCAGCGAGTGCTGCCTCTTGCACCTGCGGGAGGGATGGGCCCCCACTGCCCCCCTCCCAGAGGTGCTAGAGACCCAGCACTGACCTTGGTGCAGGGTGGTATGCTGATGTTCAGGTGGCAGAGCACGTGCTGGAGGTCCTCATACTTCATGGCCTTGCGCAAGAAAGACAGGGAGCCACTGGCTTCCCGGCTGCTGTCCCGAACCTGAGCACCGAGAGCCCGGTTAGGCAGCCTGGCACAGGGCAGGCACAGGGGCCCAGCTGCAGACCAGCCCTGCACCCTGCCATTACCTTGATGGGGATGGCGAGACGATTCTCCCGGAAGGACTGGAAGAGGAAGGTGCGGGGCTGAGTGGCCTTCTTGACAGGCACCAGGTTCCCTGAGAGCTCGACATGCAATGGCATCCCCTCCACCACCTGGCAGGGAGCAGAAAATAGGATCAAACCCTCTGCAGAGTTGCTTCCCCTGCCCCAGGACAGGGCAAGTGACCCTGACTCTCCTCCCTGGGCCAGGGCCAGGCCCCTCCACTGGCATCAGTCTCCCCTCTCCCTACTGGCCCCCACACATGCTGCTAGGGACAAACCTCAATGTCCCTGCTGCGAGCCACCTCAGTGAAGTTTTCATGCTGCTCTAAAGTCTTGTCAATCTTGTCATCAGTCATGCAGTAGCAGCGCAGCCGGCCTTCCCGTGAATCATTCATCTTGGCAAACACCACGAATTTGGCCATGTAGGGCACAGCCGTCAGCTCCTTGTACAACATTGTGGCGAAGTGCACGGCCTCAGCTGTGCGCGGGCAGTCGGCCAGCCAGAACCTGCAGGAGGAATGGGTTGGGGCACTGCCAGGCAGGTTCCCCAGTGGCACCAGGAGAACTGCCCCGCTCCCTGACAGCAAACTGCACTGCAGAGGGTGCCCCAAGAGCTCTGGGTAGAAGAGGACCCCCATCCATGATGGGGACCCACCTAAGCACAGAGAATGGCCACTTTGCTCTGCACGCCCAGTTGGCATGAGCGTTCCCTGACGTGTGCCGAGGCAGCATGGGGGGCTCAAGGCTGGAGACAACTGCCCCGCATGTGGGAATGGGGCAGCATCACAGTCAGCCCGGGGCAGGAGGCTCCTCCTGGCACAGGCTGGCCCCCAGCAGCCCCCAGGGAGCAGCAGATGTCCCCAGATGAGCACATGCTCGCCCAGACCTCACCTGGCGGACACGTTGGTGGTAAAGTTAGCACACTCGTTTTCATAGACCAACTTTGTGGTGCCTGTTATGTCTTCCCACTGGGCTTGGTCTGTCCCTCCTGCAGCAGAGAACAAGGGTGAGTATGCTGCCTTTCCATAAACCTGGGGTGCGCATCCCCCGGCACTTGCTCTCTCCACCACCATGACCTGTCCTTAGCTCCCAGGAGCTGCAGCCCACCGAGGTGACCCAGCCTGTCCCCACTGGAGAGCACGCTTGCCTGCCTGGCAAGGGCTGGCAGCCTCACCGATCACACTGCAGAGCAGGCGCAGGCTGGTGGTGTCACCCTCGCCGCTGTCTCGGGGATTGTCCTTCCAGGATGGTGGCAGTGGGATGCGGAGGCCGATGGGGCGGTGGAACTTCCTCCGGCGCGGCTCCACCGTGACAATGGGGCTGAAGGTTGCCTGGTTCCCCAGCAGCTTGGTCACCAACTCATCGGGCACGGGCTGCGCCTGCGGGCGGCACAAGCAGGGGCATCAGGGCCACTGCCCCCCTGGCTGGGGCACAGCCTGGGCCCGTTGCTGACCCCCGGGCCGGGCTTTCAAGGGCTCACCTGCAGGGCCAGCCTCACTCCCTTGGTGACGGCGGCGTCTGGGAAAGTGGCCTGTACCATGGGCACCAGTGTGCTTTTCAAACACCCTCCCTCCGGGCCAATCTGATCACAGTCCTGGCAAATCCGGGACATGACCACAAAGTAGAGAGGGAAGTCGGTGGTGATGATGCGGCAGACCCTCTTCTTCTCCAGCTCCTCCAGGCTCTCCAGCTCTGCAAGGGCAGCACAACCGCCAATGCTCGCACACCAAGCCCGCTGCTGTCAACCACCATGCCACGTTCAGCCCCATCTCACCCTCCAGGCCTGTGGGGAGCCGCATGGCGCCAAGCCCCCCCTGCCTGGCACACTCACCCTCATCCATGCCGTTGAGCAGCTGGTCCATGTAGCTCTCCTCATAGCGGTTGCGGTGCTCCTTCCAGACAGAGCCGTTCTCGTTGCGCAACACCACCAGCTCGCGGTCTCCGCGCCCATACGAGGCAAAGTGCGGGATCTCCACAATGACGGGGCTGCAGACAGCAGAGGAAGGGTGCTTTCACCCACGTGCTGCTGCCGGGACACACAGGCAGCAAGGCAGCCCTGGGCAGAGCACCTCCCCATGCTGTACAGCGCCAGAGGAGGAAGGCAGGACTGCTCACTCCCCTCTCTCTGGGAAATGGGGCTCTGCACCCGGCAGGACCATGCTGGTCACGGTTTTTCCTACTGCAGCACAGCCACTGCTCCATTACGCTGGAGAAACCCACCCCAGAAACGTGCTGTACCTGGCCAGAGGTGGGATGTCTCCTGCACCAGACCCCCAGAAGCAGAGATGGACAGGAGTCTTGCCACAGCTGACAGAGACTCCAGAGGAGCACGGATCCATCCCCAGTCCTGAGGGATGGCCACGGTGCCAGCAGTCCCATTTGCTCTGTCCCCAGCTGTGCTCACCTGAGGAACTGGGCGCCGGCGGGCCCCAGGGCAATGATCCGGCTGGCCAGACCCTCCTCCTCAGCCAGTGATGGGGGTGCAGGCAGCTTTTGGGGCTTCACCAGGCGGCAGGTGATGCGGGTTGGCGCTGCGCAGGCTCGGGGCGGGATGACCACGCGCAATCCGTGGTGCCGGCTGCCCCGCATGGAGCCGCCACGGGCATCCACCATGAAGCTGACCAGGAACCTGGAGCGGGCAGAGGCACGGGCAGGTGGGCACCTTGCAACCGGCTTACAAGCGGAGCGTACATGTGCTGCATGGGCTGGGCACTCACCCTGTGTGCACGGGGCTGGCCACCGGGCTGATGTTATCCGATGTCTCAGTGGCGGGGCTGCTGGGGATCAGGGAGTCCTCATCGAACTCCTTGGAGGGCTGTGTAAAGCACGGAAGACCCCACATGGGCCTATTTGGAGGTGCTAAGCCTGCCTACTCCTCCACAGCCTCGCAACCCTCCCTGGGCAGTCCCATACCACCAGGTTGATCCCCACCACCCACCCCACGTCTTGATTCTGTGCTGATGGGGGTCTCCCCTTGTCAGGGAATGCCTGGCGCCTGGGGGGGCCATGGCAGGCTGTGTCTCACGCTCACCTCCTGTGGGGGCACCGAGGGTGCATGCAGCAGGCTGACTTGCTCAGCTTCTGTCTCCACAGGTCCTACCTGCTCAGTCTCCTCTGCTCTGGTCACCACAGTCTCAGGTGGGACACAGGGGACCTGCAGGACCGCTGGAGACTCCATCCTGGCAAGAGAGGGCAGTGACAGCCACTGAAGTGCCAGGCCAGGGCCCCTCAGCCCCCAGCCATCCCCAAAGAGTCCCGGGACTGCTGGACAAAGGCAAACTCAGCAGCGGACCTGTGTCCTGGCACAGGAACAGCACCGACTGTCTTTGCCTGCTACGCTAGACAGTGGGGGCTCAATGATCCATTCCTTGGCCAGAGATGATCCTGCCCTGCTGGGATCCCAGCCCAGCACCAGTCTGGTGCAGTTCCCTGTTCCCTCTCTCTCCCCATCACCCAGTGCCTCTTACGTTTGTTCCAGTGTCGTTGTGGTCATAAACTCCAGCATCTCCCTCTTGCCCTCCTGGTCCCTGGAATCGAGTGTTCTGGGCTTTGGTGCAATCAGCTCCTCCTCTGAAAGCGAGAGTTGTCTCAGCATGCAAAGGCAGAAGGACAAGGGCGCACAGACATCCAGACCTTGCCAGGGCCCACCTCTGCTCCCACTGCTCCCTACACACACTCATCCCCTGGGTCTCAGCTGGCCACGGAGTGGCTTTGCCCTCTGCCAGATGAGGTCTGCTGGCAGGCACAAGACCCATGCCGCGGGTCAGTGGGATGGGCGCTTCGGCTGATAGCCGACCCCTTTCCCACAGCACCAAGCACAGAGCAGAGCCTGCCAGGAACACCCTGCCATTGGATGTCGGGACAGGAGAGTAGGCAATGCTGCGGGCATGGGAAGGATGCCCTAACATTGCTGAGTGCATCTGTGCACCCCGCCTTGGAGGCACAAGCCCAGCCAGCACTGCCTGCTGGCCCAATTAACACCTGCTAAGGAGTTCACCAGGGTTCGGCTCTTGCCAATGCCCTAAGGGAGGGAGTCCAGCACCTCCCAAAGCAGGGAGAGACCCCAAGTGATGGGGAGGGGACGGTAGCAGCACAGAGATGCTAGAGCATTTGGGTTCATCCCTGGCCTGTCCAGGATGGCACAGGGTGGTTGTGGAGGGGCACCGGAGTTTGTCACAAAAACAGGCTCTTCCGCCTACTGGGGACAGGGCCTGGGGCCCACAGGGAGCCAGGGCTCCCCCGCAGTGGGGGGATGGCCCCATTCATGCAGCCACACCACAGCAAGCAGCACGGACACAGATGGGCAGGGCACGATGGCGGGGCCTGTGCTGGGTAGCACCAGCCCAGAGCAAGGTTCAGCAGATGGATGTGGCGTGCGGGTGGTTAGTGGCCATGGGGTGAAATGGGCCATTGAGGCATGGGGACGCATTTCATACCCATTACTGTGACATGAGCAGTGCCTGCAAAGTAAGAAGAGGCAAAGGTGAGGTCTTGGTGGGAGGGAGCAGGAGCGGACCAGCTGCAGCCGGGCTGGGAGCTGGTACCACCCCGTAGAGCAGGGCACAGTGGGGGGCTCTGCATGCCAAGGGCTCTCTGCGCACGGTTCCTGGGGGACCACAGAAAGGTTCAGGCATATCCCTCCTGCACAGCGCAGGGAAGCACCTGAGCCAAGAGGTGGCATGCCAGGAGTCTGGTGGGCTCCCTGCGTCCTCTCCGCAAGACCACCGCAGGGCCACAGAGCCCCCCCACCCCGGCCAGCAGGAATGCCAGTGCCCATCCCCGGGGCTGCTGCCTGCCACACTGGCCCAGCCGGCAGATCTCTGTTTGGGCCCCTCACCTTCGTCCTCCGACACATCCAGAATCTCGTCTACAGTCTCCGGGAAGCTCATGCGGTGCTTGTCACCGACCGACTGCGGGAGCAGAGCACAGTCAGAGGAGGTGACTTCGCTGTGCAGCCCCTGCAGCCCCCTCCTCACACCCAGGGCTCGGCTGCCTCTGCCCCAAGCTGCCCGGCTGCGCCCTGCAGACTTTTGCCTGACTGCTCCCAGCCGCAGCCCTCCTCCATAGGGTCCTGTCCCAGTCCCCAGGGGCTCACCGGGATGTCAGTTTCCTCTGTGACAATCTTGAGCACATCCGTGACAGAGATGTAGCCAAGCCGCTTTGCAATGGCCAGAGGAGTGGTGCCGTTCTGTGCGGGGAGGAAGGACGGGGTCAGAGCAGCCATGGGGAAGCCCAGGCAGGTGCCAGAGCTTGCCATGGGTCAAGGAGGTGCAGGCGAGCGCTGTACTCACTGTGCTGATCTCATTGGGAGAGGCACCGTGCTTCAGCAGCAGTGTCACGATGTCTGTGTGTCCCTGCTGCGCCGCTTGGTGCAGAGGGGTGTATCCCAGCTGCAAGGGAGGACAGAGGCTGCTGCCGTCGGTTCTGGGAGTCTGCTGCCCCAGAAATGCCCCAGACTGTGCTTCATGCCTGGCGCACGAGGGGCAGCTCCCTCCTTTCCAGGGTAAGCAAAGGGCTCTGCAGAACCCAGCACTTGCCCGGGGCTGTAGCTAGACTACAGCAGCCTCCAGCCATGGAGACAGGAGGGCTTGGACCAATGTGGAGCAGGGTGGGGAGAAATGGGGAGGCAGGGAGGGAGGCTAAGCGTTTCCCAGCAACCTGCATGCTGTTACCGAGGGCAGAAGGGTTCTCAGAGCACAGGACATCTCTGTACCTTAGTCTTGGCATTGACATCAGCCTGATGCTGCAGCAAAAACTTCACCAGCTTGATGTTCCCATAGTGGCTGGCCACATGCAGCGGGGTATAGCCCATCTGAAAGACAAGATCAGGTCTCAGCCTGCCCTCAACGGTGCTTCCTGCCATTCTGGTTTGGGTATGCTCATCTCATGGGCAAGCTCCTATAGTCGAAGGATGGGACATGTGTGTGGGTGCTGCCTGAGAGCACAGGACCAGGGCAGAGGGCACACTGATGATGACACCAGGTTGTGCCCAGGGGTATAGGGGTGACCTGTGGGAGCAGGCACAAATCATCCCTCCAGGGAGGTAGGGGGAAGGGGAGGAAGGGACCCCAAGACACAGACAAGATGGTAAGGATGCCTGCAAGAGGGCAGACTCTTGCACAAAGAACAAGAAAAGCAATGCTTCTCCTGCAGTAGGCCCAGAAGTAGTTCCCCCTACATGGTATTCACCACAGCCATGGTCAATGCACTACTTTACCCTGGTTGTTGCATCCACTGTGACTCCGTATTTCACCAGAACATCAGCAACCAGCACATGCCCCTCTTGGGCCACGAGATGGAGAGGAGTCAGGCCACTCTGCAAACAGAGGAGGTCTCAGCACAGTGGCAATGTCACCACTGCAGTTCTACCAGCAGAGACTCTAAGTCAGGCCTCCAACCTGGCGAATTGAATGGCACCATGCTGTTGGCCAGCATGCTGCTGCCCAAATGCAGGGAGGCACTGGGGCCTGGACTACCACCCTGTCTGCTACTCCCTGCTGGGTTGTTCGCTTCCAGCCTGGCAGGATGCACTGGGATCGCTTACCTTGTTGCCTAGGTCACCATTGGCTTGTTTGGAGAACAGCAGTGCCACCATGTCTGCATGCCCCTCCTGGGAAGCCAGGTGTAGTGGGGTGACTCCCTGCACAGACTCCGCGTTTGCAGAAGCCCCGTACTGCAGCAAGCTGCTGGCCACCTCCATCTGGTTTTGCTTGGCAGCAATGTGCAGGGGGGTGTACCCATTCTGTGGGGAGAGAGGCTCATTGCAGTGCTCAGCCCCCACTGAGCAGACCAGCAGGGACAGAAGGTGCCACCTTGCCTCCCCAGGCCAGGCCTGCCCTTCCTAGTTGCCTCCAGAGCTCAGGGATGTGGGCTTACACCCAAACCATCTCCCTGACAGCAACTAGTCCAGATGCTGAGGCCAAATCCCTCTTCCAGCCAAGACAGGGGTTTCAAAGACCACCTGCTTCAGGTTTGACTGGGATCATCCGTCCTGGAGCTTTCCACACACGTATTGCTACAGCAGCATTCAGCCACCTGGAGCTGTGAGAGGCCAGGGCAGACAGACACCTCGCAGAACGTGTCTGGCTGAGGTGTGGGGAAAAACTCAGAATATGCAGGATTAGTATTCCTGCAGAGACTGCAGGGCCTTGTGCACTGCCTTTGCCGCCACGCTGCAGGAGTGAAGCAGCTGGCAGACAGGCTGTGCCCGGGGTGACGCGCAGGCTGTCGGTGACGCAGACCGACGGGGGACTGGCGCCGGTACCGGCTGCTCCCGACGCCTGCGCAGCGAGTCTGCGGGCAGCCTGTGCCGGGGGAGCAGGGAGCGCCAGATGGGGAGGGCCAGCACCAGCCACCCGTCTGTTCTGAGGATGCAGCTTCTGCAAACAACGTGGAAACCAAGGCTGCTGGTCTACTCTCTGTGGGGGATGCTCCCCATGCTCAGGCAGACCGGGGTGACTCTCATGAGCTCGGGGGTTTTCTGACTCACTGCTTCCCAGCTGCATGCAAACATTCATATGTAGTTTCCCAAACTGCCAGACCACAGCGCTGCTCAGCAGGGCTTGCCATGGGAACACATCCCCCAGCAACAGCCACAAAGCTGCCAGCGGGGACTATCCTGACACAGGCTGTTTGTGGGAATAGGACGCCCGGCACCCCTGCCTGCCCCACGTGCTGCTGCCAGGGACAGGCAGGCGTGAGCAGCAGGCATGGAGAGTGGCTGGTGGTGATCAGTCCCTTGTACACTCCCTGAGTGCCAGGGTTGAGGTACAATGCTGGCCCCAGGCTGGCACGCACTGGCCACAGGATACATCCCCACATCCCCAGGGACACACAGTCCACCCTTACCCAGGCTGAGCTGTGCGGGGAGCTCCCCTTGGGAAGGAGCAGCTTGACGATCTCCAGGTTGTTGTGGTGCACAGCCACGTGCAGTGGGGTCAGGCCATTCTGGGGAGGGGGAGAGGGCACAGACGGGTGAGACAGAGCCTCTCCCCGCACCACATACCACACCACTCTTCCCTCTGCCACAGGAGCAGCACTCACCTTTCCTGCTGCATTGGGGTGAGCGTCACGTGCCAGCAGCAGCTCTGCCACATCCACCTTCCCGTATTTGGCTGCAACGTGGAGAGGGGTAAATCCTTTCTGAGGAGAAAGGCAGCCCATCACAGGGTGCACAGGGATGAGGAGAGCACTGGCACATGCACAGAAAGGGATGCTGTGGCATGGGAGGAGGCTGCCCTCCTGTGACAGGGACACTGAGCTGCCAGCCTTCCCAGCCTCAGCCCAGCCAGGTCATGCCTTCAGTGGCGGTGGCCACAGCAGCTTACCTTAGTCATGCAGGTCTGTGAGGCCCCCTTCTCCAACAGGGCCAGGGCTGTGTCCACATGCCCCTCTCTGGCGGTGATGTGCAGGGGCGTGTGCCCCGCTGTTGTGGCCAGGTTGGGGTTGGCGTTGTTCTCCAGTAGGAGTTTGGCCATGGCGGTATGGCCGATGCGTGCAGCACAGTGCAGAGGAGTCTGGTCATCCTGCGAGGGAGGCAGAGAAGCTGTTTTGGCAGACGTGGACCAGTCCCTTGCTTGCCTTGCTGAAGGACCCCTAGACCTGCTCCTGCTGTTGCACAGTCCCTGGCAGACCAGGTGATGGACTATCCCACAAGTTCACTGTACTTACCTTGGCCTTGGCATTGACTTTGGCTTTGTTCTGCAGCAAGTACTTTGCCACATCCGTGTGCCCAGCTCTGGCTGCCATGTGTAGGGGCGTCTCCACTTTCTGCACCAAGGACAGGATAAATTGGTGAGGCCGTAGGAGGGGATATGCCTTCCTGCAGTCGTTCCTCTGGTCTGAGCACAGTAGAGCAGTGCCCACAACCTTTTCTGGCCCCTACCAGAGCCTCCTGCCAGCACAAAGCAGGGGGCACCTGGGATTGCTCAGGAGAGCAGGACTCGGGCAACCCCCACCTCCTGTTGGACCCCACCATGATGAGTTCTCACAGCCCCAGCCAGGGTGGGACTCACCACATTGGACACATTTGGAGAGGCTCCACGCTGCAGCAGGGTCTTGACGATGGGCAGGTGCCCCATGAAGGCGGCCACATGCAGGGGGGTCAGGCCGGACTGTGGAGAGAAAGGGGCCAGGTCTTGGGGACTGGGGCTGATGGCCTTGCCAACATCTCTTCCTGCTCCCTCCTCCTCCCCAGGGGCACAGAGGCAAACTCTGGGTTCCCAGCCTGGCCCCAGCACGCTGGTAGGTGCGCTGGGGGGAACACGGAGAGCTGCTGCCTCCCCTGCAGTTCACCTGCCCTGTAGCGAGACGCTGCCAGGCTCAGTAGGTCCTGAGCTGCAAAGAGCCCTAAGCCACAATGAAGAAGGTGCCTGGGGACCAGACAAGGCACCGGGGCCATCATCCCCTGCAGCGCTGCCTGCTCTGCACACCTACCTCCGTGACAGCATCGATGGAAGCACCCGTCTTCAGCAGCAGCTCCATCACCCGGATGTGGTTCTTCTTGCAAGCGATATGGAGGGGTGTGAAGCCATTCTGCAGACAAACAGATGGACAGCCATTTGAGAGAACTCTCCCTCTCCCCCACCCCAGCCCTGCCTGCCCCCCCTCACTCACCAGGGCTCGGGAGTTGGGCTTGGCCCCCTTCTCCACCAGCAGCTTGGCCACCCGGTGGTGCCCACAATGTGCAGCCACATGCAGCGGCGTTAGGTGGTCCAGGGTGATGTCGTCGATCTCAGCGCTGTACTGCAGGAGCAGGCGCACACAGTCCAGGTGGTCGCCCTGTGCTGCCATGTGGATCGGCGACAAGCCGTTCTGCAACCGTGGAGCAGGGCCTCAGGGCTGGGCCGGGAGGGGACCAGGCATCCCAGCCAGCCCCTGCCTCACTTCCCTGGCCACAGCTCTGGGGCAGAAGAGACGGCATGTTCCTCAGGGTGCTACCAGAAAGGAGCTCTGAAATCCCTCACCAAGACTTATAGCTGAGCAGAGGACAGGGCCTGAAGAGCTGTTGCCATGGGGCAGGCTGTGTCCAGGCCATCCCCTTCTCAGGGCTGGTCCCTTGGAAGCATGCAGCCCTCGGGCAAAGGGCTCCAGCTAGTGCCAAGGAGGAGGTCAGGAAGCTCCTTGCCCCTTGGCAGGCCAAAAACTCAGCCCTAGCCCAGCCACGGGTGTCATCCAGCAACTGTACACAGCTTGTTACACCCCTGTGCTGCCCGGGGACCTGGTACCAAGCACAACCCCACAGAGTCCCATGGGTACCTTGGTTTTGGCTTGAATGGGAGCCCCATGGTCCAGCAGGATCTCTGCAATTCGCACATGTCCATTACGAGCTGCACAGTGGAGAGGGGTCAGCTCGTCCTGGGGACAGAGGAAGGTTCAAGGGCTCGTCGTGGACAAGAAAAGGCAGGGCTCCCCTCAGGCAGGAAAGTAACAGGGACTTTGGACTTATTTTGGGAAAATAAGGCAAAACTGAGCCTGCCCCCAGCCCCCAGGGCACACCCACTGTAGCCATACAGCCTCCTCCCACCTCTACATGCAGCAGCAAAAACCCAGTCCGTCCCCTTAGTGCACCAGGGACCTTCCCTCATGCACCCAGCAAGACGTTCACAAGGCATGCAATGGGCAGTGCTCCCTGGACGTAAGGAGCTCGGGGAGGGAGATGACCTGTATACTTGCTGGTGATTCAGAAGCAGTCTCACCTTGGTCCTCGTCTCTATCTGGGCCCCGCGGTCCAGCAGCAGCCGTACCATGATAATGTTGCCCCGACGGGAGGCTATGTGCAGTGGAGTGATCCCATTCTGAGAGAAGGAACAGCAGTCTTTCAGAGGGAGCAACCCCTTCTCTTTCCCCCCCGGGGCTGCAAGGAGACATGGGGCGAACAAAGGACAGAGGGCAGGGGAGAGCTAAATCCCTGCCCAGGGACAGTGCGGGGGAACAGCTTGTTTCACAGGGCTGGGAGAGAGGGTGAGCGCCTGCTCCTGCCTGCAGCTAAAGGCTGTGGAGAGAAGCTGCACCCAAGGGACGGGAAGAGGCACCCGAACTGCAGGGGCTATAAGCTGCCCTACAGTCACAGCACCAGCTTTCCCTCAGCCTGGACACAAGGCTCCATCCGACAGAGGGGAGACATATCAGAAAGGCTGGTTATTAATGGCAACTCTCCAGACATGCATCAGTGTGGTACCTTCTGCATGGCACCTACATGGAAAGGAGGCACAGCCTGCTCCTCTGGTGCTGCAGCAGTACCAGTCCCAGCAGACGTCCCACTTTGCACTGACCTGGGGTGTGAAGTTAACACTGGCTCCACGGTTCAGCAGTAATTGGGCCACACTGAGATTCTCGTAGTGGGCTGCAATGTGCAAGGGGGTAAATCCAGTCTAGGAGAAAGAAGGAGGGATCAGCCCAGCCAGACACATGCTCCCTGCTGAAATGATGGACAAATACAGCATACCAAGCTGCTGTTCTCCCTGGGGATGTGGGAAAGCTCCCAGAGACAGGATGGGAAAGCCACACACCTTGGAGAGGACATCAGCATTGGGGTCATTCTGCAGCAGCACAGCAGCTGTGCGAGTGTCATCGTTGCGGGCTGCAATGTGCAGGGCAGGCAGGCGGACCTTACCCTTTGTCCCATAGTTGATAAGGTGAGCAACCACGTTCTCATGCCCTTGTTGCAGAGCCACAGCAAGTGGCGTGAAGCCATCCTGCCATGGAGAGGTGGGTGAGAGGGGGAGAGCCGAGGAGCCATGGCAGCCCCTGGCACACTCAACAGCAGCCCCAACAAGCAGGGCCCTGGGCTCCTCCCCAAGGAACTGACCTCTGTGGCTACATTCTGGTTGGCTCCATTTTCCAGCAAGAACTTGACAACTTCCAGGTGGTTTTCCTGTGCTGCCATGTAGAGGGGTGTGAAGCCTTTCTGCAAACACAAGGCCACGGACATCAACACAACTCTTCCTCGAGTTGCTCAAGCTCCTTGCAGACCTACACCCCACCAACGCCCACACTCACAGCTCATTGGACTGGGGCAAATGCATACACAGTGTGGGTGGGAAAAAGGAAAACACTGGCAATGATGGAACAATCACAGAGAGCTGGAGTCCAAGGCTTCCCATATCCAGAAAGAACCAGAGGAATGCTTCACAAGTCAGTCCAGGAGACACTGCCTTCCACTCTCTGCCACTATTGTCCCTTGCTTCAGGGATGTTACTCCATCAGCCAAAAGCTGAAGAGCTTGCAGCCCCACCAGGCCCAAGAAAGAAGGAGGCACAGTGTGCAGAGCTGCAGGGGTTGCTGGAGACCTCGTGGGTGTGCCAGGGAGGCATCGGCCACGAGTCCTGCCAGCATGAGTTCAGCGTGCTTGTGCATGCTGCCACGGACTCCCTCAGCAGAGAGACCAAGCTGGTCTCCCAATATCCCTCGAGACTCCCTCCCCACCACTCACACACTCGTCTTCTTTCAGGAGTTTGGCAGAGCAGTCCTTGCCCCTGAACAGGACTAGAGAGAAACGGTAAAGGGCTGCTGAAGCGTCCATGCTGGGCACAACTCCCACCATGAGGACACCACCATCGAGCGTGCTGGGTGCTTTTCCCACCCCAGCCCAGATCACTCTACCTGTGACTGCGCATTGACGTTGGCCCCGTAGTTCACTAGTTCCCGGACCACGTCCTGTTGTCCAGCCAGGGCAGCAATGTGCAGGGCTGTGTTTCCCTTCTGAAAGACACCACAGGGCAGCGCTCAGGAGCTGGAGCAGCCGCAGCGCTGGGAAAGATGGGCCTGACACACGTGCAAAGAGCAGCTGGCCAGGGGAAGCCTGGGGGGCCAGGCAGCCCTTGCTCCATGCCCCATCCCTGCTACAGAGCAGGCAGCTACCCTTCTCGTTTGCTGGCCAGGGAAGAGAGTGATTTCATCTCTCCCATGAAGTTACTGGCAGCAAAAGCTGTGTGCACTGTCAGGCTCTGGGTATCTCCAGCACCGAGAGACGAGGAGGGGAGGGAGGATGGGGGAGCTGAGCTGGCAGTCTTCAGGCGAAACTGCAGTGTGCGCCCTGGAAGCCAAGGCACCCCAGCAGAGCTAAGGGATGATAAGCAGGATGGAAAATGCAGACACAGGCTCTTCTGACTTGTGCCTTCGGGTGGTGTGGCAGAATGCCAGGCTCTCCTCCGTGCCCTGAGCTCTGCCAGAGCAGTGGGGAGGTGGGAAGCCAGGCCCCCTCCTGCTCTCACAGCCCTTCAGATGGTGCTGGAGGCTGCTCATTTGTCAGCCCTGCTCGCTTGCGCATTGTCTCTCTTGTCACTGAGCAAGAACCCCACCCCGCCGTGGTGATGCAAGGACAGAATGATATGTTATTTACGGAGCACCAGAGCTCTCCAGGCTTGCGACAACGGTACCAAGACCATCTCAGTGCTGCAGCACACAGGGCTGACCGGAGCCAGCAGCCAGTGCCAGCAGGGGATGCGAGTACAGACAGTGCTAGCACGTGTTGTGGCTTCTGTTACTCCCTTCTTGAGCTCACAGTGGCCCCCGTTACCCACGGGGAAGAGGCATGGGTGGAGAGGAACCTCCCACCCACTTGGAGGTTCCCAGCATGGCTTCCATTGGGCTGAAATCAGAGCCACATCTCCAGGCCCAGCCCAGCAGCACCGCTACCGGCACAGCCCTTCCAGTGGCTGAAAGCAAACAGCATGATTCACCGCTCAGCTACTGCTGGCGTGTCTGCCAGCAATGGCAGGGTGAGGCGTTGTGACTAATGTGACCAGAATCCCTTGTCCTCACCTTGGTCGTTGTCTCCAAAACGATCTCCTTGTGCAGCAGCTCCACCACCATTTTCACATGGCCCTCCTTGGAGGCCAGGTGCAAGGCATTCAGCCCATTCTGGAGGGAGAAAAGGTGGGAGAGGGGCATTAGTCACCTGCTGGGGCTGGGGCTCTCCAGGGAACACCTTACTCTGAGCTCCTGTTCAGACACAACTGTGGGCACTTGGCCCACGCTGGAGAAAGTGCAGGTTGGTGGGAGCAGGAGCCCTCACCTTGCCCCCGAGCCCTGTGCTGGCACCCAGCATGACCAGCCACTGTTATCTCCACGCTGCCAGGGCAACCGTGTGCTGAATGCTGAGCTGCTGACTAACGCTGGGTTTCTCACGAGCAAAACATGCAGCCCCTGTAGACGATTTCCTATGGGTGGGTGGCAATACAGCTCAGCGTGTGTGTTTGATGCCACAGGCACTGTTTCAGTCCTCCCTACCCATGGTATATCCCTCATGTCAACTCCCATCTTTGCTCAAGTGACTTTCCTTGGGGTGTCCCTCCCTGCGATCACCTGCCCGCAGCCTGGCTTTCCAAACCTAAAGCACAGAGCAGAGCTTTGTGTATGGCCCAGATTGAGGATGGACCAGAGCTCCTGTGTAAGTGCGCATACAAACATTAAACTTTAACATTTACACAGGCAGAAGTGCAGTGAGCGAGAGAAGCTGTGCCTGGGACAACTATTTTATCAAGCAGCAGCCAAATTTAATTCACACCAGTTCAGGAGCTTCCTCCTGGCTTGGCAGACTGCCCACCAACAGCCCCATCCCGCAGCCTATGCTCAGCAGAGCACAGGTCAGCTTTGCTCCCCTGGAGTTTAGCTGCAGCAAAGGGTGCAGAGAAAGTGTTGGCTGTGCCACTGCTACGCTCCACCAGCTCCAGGAACCTCCTAAACAACTGAACTGAATTCTCAGGAATATCTCTGCGTGTGCCCCAGTTTAGCTCACCTTTTTCCTATACGTGGAACTTGTGCTCCAGGAGCAACGGGCTGCCCAGTGCCCTTTTAGCATCTCTGGGCTGTCAGAAGGAGGTGTCAGGCCAGTCAGTGCCTCAGAGGCTGCTAAAACAGCTTCTGCTCCATTATTTCTGACACTCTCTTCTGCTTCCCAGATGTCAACAAAAGGGTTGGGATATTTGCTGGCAAAGAGGTGAAATACTTGCAGGCAATTTCAGATGTCACTTTTTCCCCATAGGGCAAACTTCCCGTGCCCCTCCCTTCTCCCAGGTGGATGCACTGTGTTTACTCATCCCTGCGCAATGCTGTCGCGCAGCAGAGCCGCCAGCTCCCTGGGAGCACACAATCCTGCCCAAGTACTCCACCTCCCAACCATCTGTTTTGGCTCCTGTAGATACTGGAAGGTCACGTCACAGAATTGCTTCATCCCTACCTGAATATAGGCAGGGGAGCAGAAAATTCCCAGGGAGGCTCCAGTTCCAGCCCTCGGTACTCCTTTTAAGCTTAGAACAGCTTCAAGACTGTTACCGTATTGGAAAAAGGTTTTCCACCCTCTCTCAGAGCACTGGCTATCCAGGATCAGTCAGAGTCACAGACTCTTGCTCAACTCTGATTACAACACAAAGAGCAAAAACCTAAAAATCCACAGGCTTCTTCAGCATACCAACTCTGAAGTCTCCTAGAGCCTCAAGCACAAAAGGCCTGCTTCCAAGGGAAAATGAAGAGGGAATGCTGCAACACCCACAGAAGAGAGCCGCCGAAAAGAAATGCTCCCCAACCACTGAGCCATCGCCTCGGTCAAGCCCAGCTTCTCTAAGACACACCTACACGACTCCATACAGATGGTCACTGACACCTTCATCTTCGTGACCTCCCAAGTTGGATATGGCCACAGACACACGCGCTTTTTCCCAGTTAGACTCACGAAACAAACGCCTGCAGTGCAAGACCACAGATGCTCAGTTGCTCTCCTCAGCACATATGCCCTTCTACACAGGGGATTCATAAATAACCTTTTGAATGCTAAAAACCTGTGAGGAGTCATTATTCTCTGGCCTTACAGCAATAGGCACAATGTTTGCAGAAGATCATTTCCCAGCGGCCCATCGATATTTCTGCTGCTGGAACAATGTAGGCTGTTTTGCACATTTGCCTTGGCTTGACAGCTCCTCTGACCGAAAACTGCCACAGGATGTGCTTAATTTGAAAGGTGCTGTATTCTCCTCACTAAGTGCTGCAAATGCTTCCCAAAAATCCCAGTCACTGGCTGTCAATGCGACAAACGCAGCCCAGAAAACACAAAAGGCGGACTTTGCACTTAGCCTGTACCAAAGCGGGGCCCGGCCCTGGGTTGCCCATCAGGACTGTGAGTGGCCACCCCAACAGAGACTATCTCCTGGCACCTGCTGGCTAGCACAGTGCTGTTCCCTGCTAGTGAGGGTCCTGGCAGCAAGGCGCGCTTGTCCTCAGGCCTCCGGCTCCTCACGGATGAGATGGGAGCATGCAGGAATTCAAAACACGAGAGAGGTGAATGATGAAGACAGCGATGCAGATGGCAGCAATGAAGGGGATGAAATCGGCGGGATGAAGATCAGATGGCATGTCAAGGCCTCTGCACTTCAGTAAGAATACAGGGCCTGTGGGATAGGTCTGACCACATATATCCCTCTTTATTCTATACAGGACATGTGAGGTTGGACCTTTCCCACAGGTCTGATATTCCTCAGAAGGAAACCCCAAAGTGCCATCTAACCTCAGGGAGATGGCAGGAACCGGTGCAAAGATGTCACTGAAAGAAGTGCCTCATACGTCGACTTGCTTTCCCAGAGGCCTGTAAGGGAGCGGCGGGTGCATTAAACACCTATTCGTCTCTGCTCATTCGTAGGTAAGCGTTCGGAAGCAGGAGCAGCATGACTCATTCGCTTCCAGCAACTGGCCCACTGCTGTGGCTCAATTACAGGGGCTTCTGCTCCCCCAGGAGAGACTACAGCAGCAGCAGTTGGGTTTAATGACTGGGACAAATTCTGAAACGAAGCACAGCAACTTGGCAGATCCTGCCAGGTGCAAACACGCGATCTGCTCAGTGCCGAGCACAGGCCAAGTCCTGCAGCCCAGTGCTGAGAGCATGCTGCACGGCCTCTCCTCTTCTTAAACCCTGTACATCTCCAAAATGGTTATGGCGTCAGAGCCTCTAACTCACCAACAGGACCCTAGGGAAAAGCTCATCTTCAAAGGACTCTGAAACTGAAAATTTTCTACCTCTTCTCCCTACAAGACCCCTCTGATCTAAATCCCATATGTCCCCGCACAGCCCCAGGACAGAAATCTTTGAGTGTCTGGATGCTCATTATGAATTAATAATGCAGATAATACAGTGATAAACAAAATGAGCATCTCCTGAGCTTTCCCCAACCCCATCTAGTGTCCCAGAAAGGAGAATGCAAGCTGCAGTGTGCCCCAGGGGTCTGCAGAGGCCCAGCATCCCTGCATGGTACCATCACTAAGAAAAGAAAAGGAGACGGTGACATTTCCTGGGGGAACCTGTCTGCAGTAACTGCACGGGCCACTGCAGTGCACAAATCAGTAGGTCTGAACTACGCTTGGTTTGGGGACTTGATGCTGAACCAGGTGAACACAGCTTTGTGCTACCTGCTGAGTCAGCCCCCGCAGCATCACTTTGCTCTGGAAAGCAGCTGACGGTCCGGTCCCTCTGCCCCCTGCTCAGCCCAAGCCCCCAGAGTCTCTCCCTACAGCACCTATCCCGATTCAGGCTGAGCCACCTGCATTTGGCAGCTACACAGATACAAAATGTTCTGTCGCTTATGTGCAAACAGTTCCTCTGCACCTGCAGCTCTGCTTTCCTGGGACAGACCTGTCTGCGTTGGGCTGGGAGGGGCTCCACCTGCCCAACACCTCCCAACCCACCAAGACTGGCATTTTGCAAACATCCCCTGCTTCGTTAAACTGCAGCTTCTGGGAATCTGAAAGCCTGAGCACTGCAGGCGAGGGGAATATCCCCAAGAGCGATTCCTGCAACAACCCAGCCACTGTGCTCCACTCTTCACAGTTACTTATCTGCTCTGCCCTCTGATAAGCGGCTGAGCCTCTCCTAGGTGTCCCAGTTGCTTGTCTCCCTACAGGAGCCTCAGATCTCCCTCTCTGCCTACGCCTTAATGTCCTTTGCTACGCTCCAGCCAGTACTGCCAGGCTCCCCAGGTCTTTATGGCTATTGCTGCCCTCCCCGCCTCAAAGACACCCCATCCAGTTCTGCCTTCTGGTCAGCCGCTTTCCTCCCCAGCACAGGACCAGTTTCCACTCAGCTCAGCTGTGGAAGCCTCCCCAGCAAGCGACAGCTCTCAGGCTGGTCTGCCCTGCATGGTCTCTCCCTGAGTCCAGTTCTGGTCAGGAGCCCCTGTGCCAGCAGCCTGGAGCCTGGCAAGGGGGTGGTGCAGGTGAGAGCAGGATGGGATCTGCCAGGACATTCACCTCCGCACCCCAGGGATCCCCCACCACACCGGCGGTTGCGGCTCCACGCTCTGTGCACCCAACCCAGCCCTCCACAGATCCTCCCAGATCCGGAGGCACATGCCTGGAGACTGCACAGTGCCTTTGCAGAGCAGATCGTCCCCAGGAAATCACCTCTGCACAGCAGAGTTGCTGCTGCCCTCCACCACGCCAGGCACCTCTTTTGTTTCACCCCCTCGACACTTCATCGAAGCCAGGCACATCAGGCGTGGGAGGGGAGTAGGGTCAGGACAGGCAGCCTCTCCCACAAAGTTTTTGAATTTCCTCTGACAGGCAAGTTATTACCAGCCAACTTATACCCTGCTCCATGGCAGGTAGGACTGTGGGATCAGGGCAGGTGCGCCCGATAGGATATGCAGAGCAGTGCAAGTAAGCAGCCATGGGGAACCTCCATCCTATGGGAGCAGTGTACAGAAGGGGAGCAGTGACTGTTGCTGGGCCTGGGGGAGCCACCGCGTGGCACATTTTTCACATGAACTAGAGGTGGTACCAGAAGCCCTGTGGATTTCACCTACCTGGTTACAGGTGTTAATATCTACCCCATTCCTGAGGTGATCCAAGGCTTTGTCCAGATTCCCGGATCTTGCAGCTCTCAAGAAACTGGTTGCAGCGTCGGCCTTAGGGGAAAAAAGAAAAAGCGTGAGACTGAGTCCTCCTGTTCTCCCCCATCACCAGCACAGGGTCAGCTCTTTGCTTGGTTGCAGAGAACACGACTACAGAGACCAGGCAGAAAAGGCAGAGGCTGGGCAGGTCAAGGTGGGAACTGCTGGGACAGACCAAGGTGCCCCAAATCAGACAGGAAGAAGCAGGGCTGGGACCTGGACTTAGAGTGAAGAGCATCCAGATGATGGGGTAGGAGAGCCACGCGAGGTCTGCAGCTCGTCCCAGGACTGTGGGTGTGGTAGGGAGGAAGCTCTAAGGGGACTCCAACCATGGCAGCCTCCCTTGGCCCAGGAAACGCCTCCGTGTCCTGGCTGAAAGACTGCAGAGATGGACGAGGCTTAGAATGCAGCTGTGGTGAGCACACCCCTGCGGGCCTCCAGAAACCTCTGGGTAGCCGCGGTGGGGAGTTCGAGGACCAGCACTGGGGAGAATGACCATGGCCGAGCACCCTGCAGCTAGGAAAGTCACAACTCTCGTTTCCATCAGAAACAAGGCAGTGCCTGCCTGCACCACTAAAACATAACCACCACAGGCAAGGCACAGCAATACTTCAAGCCACGCTATTTAGCAGTGTAAGGCAGCAAATGAAGGCCATGGGATGGCTCACCAGAAGCTGGAGAACAACAAGGTGGAAATGCAGTGATGTGGCTCTGTGAGGCTGGGACCTTGGACTGGTAACTACGAGCTGGTGTCTGCCTGCTGGGTCCAGCCCAAAGGGCTCTCTGCAGCAAAGAGCCATGAGACATCCATGACAAGGACAAGGGACACACTCCTCTGCCTTCAGCTCCAATAGAAAATCAAAACCCCTCTTGTACCACTCACGTTGGGACTGACCAAAGGACCTCCTGTGCTATGAGAGCCTACATCCTGCCATCCCAGGCCACCCTGTACTGCCCACAGCCTGGATGCCGAGGAGCACCCAGGATAAGGAAGCTCCTGGAGTGGAGCTGGAAGCAGCACGAGCACAGAGGACAGCACTGGAGGCAGACCTGGGCAGGATGATGCACCACATAGGTTCAGGGTTTCTCTCTTCCCTTTTCTTTGCAGCCTCAGCTATCCAAATTCGGACTTTGGAGCAGCACAACTCGGCCACCTTCTGCTCTCCTCCATCTGCCTCCCCCAGCCCATCCTTTCTGCCCGACCCTCCTACCACGAAGAAATGCAGCTCTGTCCTGGGCCCACCGCCCTGCAGCAGCCAGGCCCACAGACAGAGTGTCCCGGTCTCCACCATACCAAAAACACCCTGCAGAGCTGGGCCCAGGCTCCCGCAGCAGTGGCCGGGTGCCATGGCCCCTCCTGGGCCACCCCCGGGGCAGAGGGACAAGCGGAGCAGGGCAGCACCACCATGCCCCATCCCGGCGCGCAGGCTCCGCGTGCGGGGGGAACACGTGCCGATTGCAAGACCGCCTCTGCCAGCTGGCTCCACCGGCTGCCGCCTCAGAGGAGAGCCCTGTCCATCGGCAGAGCCCCCAGATTCACGGCAGAGCTGCTGGCTTTGAGGAGGGCTGTGGGCACAGAGGAGACACGATGTGGCACCTTGGTGCTCCGCTCATAGAGGATGATCTGCTGTAGGAGGCAGAAGGCAGCTCCAGCACTGTCCCTAGCAGTGCACGTTTGTACTCTGCGCCCTGCGTGCTGTCTGGGGTCTAGCGAGGAAACATCCACAGCTTCAAGCAACAGCCTGAATGCAAAGAGCTCTTCCAACTCCAGACCCTGCTAGAAGCCTCTGCATCTCGGTGAGGATCAATGACAGGGCAGCACCTCAGCTGTGCTGCCAGCATGCCAGCCACAGCACAGACCTTCGACAGCAAACCCTTTGGAAAATCAAAGCACAGCTCAGCCAGGCTCTCCCACCCATGGGACACACATGGAGCTGAGAAGATTTAAAATGGTAAAATTCTACCAGCTCCAGCAGCAAACGGGCTCCTGAAGCCCCAGCATGCCCAGCAGCAGAGACTACAGGCAGAAAGCAAGCAGAAAAGCGAAGCGGAGGTCTCTGAGGTTACGAAGAAGTGCATTGTATACTCACAGCCACGTCTGGAGCGGACCTGCCCTTTCGTGCTGCCATAGTCCTCACTTCAGCTGAAACCTGAGCCTGGTGTCCCCTCTCTCCCTCCTTGGTTATCTACTCCCCAGCTTTGAGAGAGCCAGTAAGTTACATTGCATTCTATCTAAAAATACAGGCTCCCTCCTCGCTCCAACGCAGACCCTGCAGGGATCGCCAGCCGCTAATGGAATTTGTTCATTTTCTCTCCATTACTGTGTCAGACAGGATATTTAATACCAAGCCGCCTCCGGAAAGCGGCTGACTGCTGCCAAGTGCAGGGAGCGGGTCAGAGCTGCAGGTACCATCTTGGGAACAGCACAGACAGAGCAGCCCTGCAGACGTGCCCAGGAGCCCAGCATTTCACAGGTAACGCCTGCCATGGAGGAGGGGGGTCACGGTTCCCCCTCACCCTGCTGGCTGGTGGGGCCAGGGCCTCGGAGAAGGTGCTGAGGCTTCAGAGGTACTGCCCTTCTGCTGGCCGTGCTCAGCAGGCAGCTCTTAGAGAGGCACAGAGGGATGCAGGACACCGGGCACCAGCAGACAGACAACACATGCAGCCACGGAAGAAGGGATAGCTCAGCTCAAATGGTAAAAGCAAGGGAATAGATCTGCAGTCACACTGCCCTTCTGATGTCAGTGTGCATGTTGGGACTGCGTACCTATCGCTCAGGGGCATTCGTTCACAACAGCTTGCTTGACTTTGGGGTGTCACAGAGATCAAGACAACACTTGATTAGCCAGCGATTCAGCCCAAACTGAAGTACAGATTGGGTCACTACCATCTCCTGAGTTTCAGCAAAAGGGAGCAGTGACAGTAAGAAATGCAGAGACCTGATGGACACAAGTAGATGTGCATATCAAAAAGACAGATATCCCAGCCAGCACACCACCAGTGTCCGTAAACACAGACACACACACATTGCACAGTTACCATCCGCTACTAAGCACAAAGCATGGCGTGGGCATGCTACACGCACCCCCCGGTATTTGTACACATGTGCACACGCAGTCACTTGCTACCCACGTGCCCTAGGATACACAGCAACTGCTTCCAGATGCAAAGACTGTCTCTACTCGTTTTCCATTCTTTGGAGTTTGTAGTGTTGCTTTCCATTTTCCTTTGCCTTCCATGAAGGAGTTATTCCAGGGGAGAAAATAAGCCACCTCTCTTGCTATTGTGTCCCTGCTGCACTCCTACACAGATGCTAAATCCTACACACAGGTGTCATGCTCCACAGACTTGTGGACATTCAAGTTGCAAAGTGTCAGGACGCTGCTGCCAGCAATTCCCCAAGGGAGAAGCCTCAAATTAGGACTTTGCCAAGTGCTCCAAGACCTTCTAAAGTAAAAAACATAGCACAGCAATCGCACTGTGCTTCTATTCTCCTTCCCTTTCTCTTCTTTCAGGAAAAAGCTCCCCTTCTCTGCTGACAATCCAAATTTTTCCCTTTCCCTCTCCTGGCCCCGATTAGTGGCTTCCTCTGCTCCGATTCATAGATGTCCTGCTCTCACAGCCTTGTACCACAAGGCATCACTGCCGCTGGATGAACCTCCCAGCTCCTCACCCCAACATGAGAAGCCTGGCCCTGACCAAGCCCATTGCATTGCAGCCGTGGCTAAGGCAATAAGCAAAGGGGAAGTTCTGCCAAACCAGAAGCTCAGGCTGGATTTCAAGGGCTGCAGTCCGAGGTTTGGTAATCCTGCTCTGTCTTCTGGCTGTGGTCGCAGTCCTGCTCTAATCTTTTCTGGCAGCGCCAGGCTCTCACTCCCACCCAGGGAGGAGCTGCCGCCAGCGCCTTCTGCACGTCACTGATAAAGCAAGGGAGGGTCCCTTCTGGGAAGGTGGCCACTTTTGTCAGGAGCCCACTCTGTACAAGCTGCTAAATGCTGCAAATAGATGATTCCTAAGCGCAAATGAGTTCAGGGACTTGTGCTGATCTCACAGTGTTTTCTGGGACACAAAGACAGGCAAGAGGCAAGTCGCCACGCCGTTCCGGACTGGCAAAGGCACATGTGCATCCTGCTACACTGCCCTCTTTACCCTATCTGCCCACTTGTCTCCTCTACCTGCAGTTCTGCTGGAGCGACGAGGCAGCCTGAGCAGGGACCGTGACCCTTTGGCTGTTCATACAGCGCCCGGTGTGAGGAAGGGCTGAGCCGGCTTCTTGCTGAGGAGCTCCAGAGGAGGTGGGATGCGCGCACTGGTTATGTGTGACTGCCTGGGAAGGCGTCCTGCTATGGAGAGGGCCAAAGATGCCAAAAGAAAGGGACGGGGTGCCCTTTCCAGCAGGTCTCAGACTCCAGCCGACCCCGGAGAGCAGCGCTGCCCAAGCCGCACAGACACAGGCAGTGAGGGCAGTGCACCCCCCTAGGGGCTGCGAGCATCCACGGGACCATCTCACTGCCTGCAGAAACACAGAGCTTTCATGCTTGAAACCAGCTGATTCCCTGCTCCATTGGAAGAGCTGCAAGGACTAGATGCAGAGATGGAAGAGTGGGGGAGCTTGCAGTCACTGAGGTTTTTGAAATGGGCTGTATTTTCTTCACTGTCTACCCAGAGGTACCACGCAGCCAGAGCTGCTCTTTAATCGAAACACGTGGTGCTACAGGGAACGCACAGTCTCAATTCTCAGACGGTTCAGTCCCTGCCTTTACCCTTCCCTGGTCTCTGCTATGTTCTTCAGAGCCACTGCCCTCACTGAAGAGCAGTGCTGCTCTTAACACCAGAGAAGAGGAATTGTGATGCAGACTTCAAATAACAAATTACTTCCCATGCCTTGGGGAGCAAAACGCTTTCCGCCAAACAGCACACCCGGTGGCCAACAATTTTGGGTCTGCTCTGCTGCTGAGCAGCGTGGCTGCCGCCTGCATGGGAAGGGAGGGAAGCTGGCTATGTGATGGGTTTGCCGTAGTCCCTGCGTGCCAGAGGCAGGATGCAGACCAGGCCCATGTACATCATCCTTGGAGCAGGCACCCTCCTGCCAGCCCTGCACTCGTTCAGGTATGTTTCTTCCAGGCCTGCCAGTGAAGAGCAGCAGGCTTTGCTGCGTGGAAAGTTTCCTATGGCTGCTCTGTAGCAAAGATCTTGAAAGCAACTGCCCCCAATTAAACCAGTACACCGGTTTCTTGCTCACGAGTTTTGCCACTAATGATAACTCTGCATCTTCAAACCATTTTGTCTCTTTTGTATTCTTTTGAAGCCATGTGTTCCTTCCAGCAAGGAGCTTAGCAGCTCCTGCTCCACACACTGCAGGCATCTGTTTGCAGCTCCATTGTTCTAACGCTGTCGAAACCCCTTAGAAGGAGCAACATGTGCCAACCTTTCTCTGGGATACATTAGGAGCAAAGTCAGCTGAGGCATATTGCAAACTGGGAGTGCAAACTGTGTGAACAGCAGAAAAACAGCAGCAGGAGGGCCACAATCCCTCCTGAGCATCATGTGCTGCTGCTAAGGGGGAGGCACAGTTTTACCACTGGTCCTGTCTGGGGAGGCAGCAGTGGCTTTTGGCCTTGCCAAGCAGACACACACATCCTCTCCTGTATGTGGCCAGTGTGATGGTGAACAGGGGGAAACGAGGACGACTGACACAGGCTCATGGAGCAGAGGACAGGGCAGGCTGGGCACCACACAATCACCCCAACAAACAAAAGCCACAACTGAAACCTGAAGCCTAGCACCAAAGCCATGTACTGCTATAGGTATCCCACCTGGACGGTGGGGAAAGGTCCAACTCTCATCAAGGAGGTCAACCAGCCACTTCCAGTTGCAGTGCCAGGGTGCTGGAACCTAAGGTCGGTGCTGACAGCCAGGGAGGTAGTGCAATAAACGTGGCAACAGCCCTTGACGCTTGCTTTGACATTTCTTTGCCATGTGGGATTGTGTCCAGTAGTGGGCATGATCCCCACCTTTGAGGCATTATTTCCAGCAGATACAGCAAAACTTTACCTCAGTGGTTTACTTTTAAGCCTAACCAAGGGATTTCTCTGGAGCCAGAGCTCACTTGGACCTCCCTGCCTTGCAGACATCAAGTGCCCAGGTCTGCAGGTGATAACATGGATCCTTTCTCATCAGATGAGAAGAATATCTCAGTCCTGGAAACAGCAGTCAAAGATGGCACCTAGGGTCTCTCTAACATGATCAGGGAAGATCAGGAAAATTGAATCAGAGATTCAACTCACAATGCCCAGAAACAGAAGTCACGCTGTCTGCCTTTCAGGAACTTTCTCTCCTATTCACAGAAACTTGACAGTCTCAGTGGTCCCTGCAGTGGAAACAAAACCTACTGGCAGGTCTTCTGCCAGAGCAGAAGACAGCATTCAGCAGAGCACAGCATCTCCAGAGAGGCCACGGTAGCAAAGCCTCAGGCAGGCAGCCTGCGGAGCACGGAGAACAGCCTACCAGGCACATACTGCAAACCCAGATGAAAGAGAATAGCAAAAGCATTGGGAAAATTCATCTGATAAAAGGATAAATCCATATGCCCAAATTCTGTCCTCTTGTCATCCTCGTCCCCTGCCCACACAATTTAAGACATAAATCCATATGCCCAAGTTCTGTTCTCTAATCATCTGCACCTCTGCCCACATGATTTAGGACAGGTCTGCAGATCTTAACAGGACTGATGAGAGTCAAGGCACAAGAGGTCATCTCTGGAACCCATCTGCCAAGTGAGTTTGTTCCCATTTCATGCACCAGCCTGAGTAAACCCTTTCCCCATGCCCCCTTCTGATGAGTGGAGATTTCACAATAGCCTCAGGCCTCCCCAAGGCAGTACCACAGAGCCCAAGGGATTATAAGCCCAGCAGAGATCCCCAGACCAGAATGCAAGGGGGAGCCCAACCATCTTGCAGCAGTTGAATCGGAGCATGCAGGAAATGAAAGATCTGCTCGTGTTACTGTGGCACGGGGCTGTTAGAGCTGGAAGAGAACTCAGCATAGCGGGCAGAAGAGAAACCCCAAAGCAAAAGAAGGAGTGCCCCGGACAGGTTTGTGGGAAGGCAAGCAACTTGTCAATTAGCATTTTGAAAGTACTGAAGAGGAGGCCAGCTTTCATGAGCAGGCACCAGACTAGCCTCTCCATCATGCGCAATCCTCCATCGTTACATAGTCATGAGTAACTAGCTTTCAGAAAGCCCGTTTTTATGCACTCTTAACAGGAGAGGCAGTTCTGGACTGTCACTGGTGGTGCAGTTCAGGGCCAAGGTTAACTCGGCCCCTGCTGAGCATATTCAGATACAGACAGCATCTACATTGCGATTTGGCTCCTTCCTTCCCCCCTCACAGGTCCCCTTTGCTAGCTGCTGAAGCTGGAACAGGTTCAGGACTGTGAGCTGGGGGCATATCAGAAACAGCTTAATCTGCATTGAGCAAGGACTTGGGAGCTGCCCCTGCACAGCAGACTGACCCTCCTGATAAGGATTCCCTGGTGCTACAGCCTACAGCTCTATGAAAGGTTGCCTCTGTCAGTTCCCACCTGCTATTAATGCATTTTCTAAGTAGTAACATCAAGATCTTGTTCTGTCATTTGCAAACCACCACTTTCTAATGAAGTACAGTGCTGGGTCCAGCAGCAGTGAGTGGAGCGAGGAACAGGGGCTGGTTAAGAGGTCTGAACAGGGAGCTGGAGACCAGGACATTGTTCCTTTCAGACGTAGCCAAAGCAAGGCAAGAATTAACACATCTAGCTCCTGCTAGCTGAGGCCACGCACACCCAGGGGAAAGCTGTCACTCTCCTTTGATGTTAGCAGGAGCCTCTGCTCTCTGCATATCCTGAAAAAGAAAAGCTATTTTTACCTCACCAGAAAATATATAGACTGTGACTGGAGACAATACACGAGAGCTTTTTGCTCCAGCACTACACCTCTTCTAACAACATAACAGGGTTTACAGCTGCTGAGAAAGATGCAGCAGCACTGTAACTGCTTTTTATCTCCTACTTTCCTAATGCACTTCCTTCCTTGGACCGTGACATAGCTCAGGCAGGTGTGTGCACTGAACACTGGGGAGCTGAGTGGGCTCTAGCAGGTTGCCAGTGCGAGGGGAAAGCAGAGACATGCTCTGAGCCCGCCTGACACAAGCAATTGCAGGCCAGCCTCCAGCCTGCCCTGGGCTCTGAGCAGTGCCCTGGGGCTCAGGAGATGTGCTGGAGTCCAGACTGTGCCATCAGACTCTGCCCCGGTGCCTCCTGGAGAAACGTCTCTTTTCTAGTGATGCCTGTAAACCGCTCCTCATTTCTGCAGTCTGCTCTGACTCACTCTGCCTCTGCTTCAGCAGAGCTGATCCACGCCTGCTTTTCTGCCCGCACGAGCAAAAGCGCCGAGAAGGGGGCTTTCTGCTGGGACCCGCACACGCTGAGGAGCGGCAGAACCGTCCCTGTGCCATGGCTGCAATGGATTTACTGCCAGCAGCGTTCAGCCAGGCTGGTCCAGCCAGCGCGCGGGGTGCAGCCTTCGGAAGCCATGCGGGGAAGAAAGCATTGACAGGAAAGCAACTGAAGCCCAGGCCCGGCCATGTGTCTCTGCCAGCAGCTCCCTGGTGAGGACACGCCAGCAAAGCTGCCGCAGCACAGCCACCTGCTCCTCCGCAGAGCCCGTGCTGCACTGTGCCCAAAGAGAAAGAAACGTCATCCCGTGCACCTGGCCCAAGCTTCGTGTGGGGAAAATGAGAAAGATGACAACACAGAAATCAACATTTACCATTACAATAGTGCAAAAAAACACTTGAGGGCACCTTCCTTCTGCCAACAAAGCAGCGGTGAGAAGGACAGGGCAAGTACAGCACCATGGGGACCTAGCCATTCTGGATTCAACACCAGGCTCTGCCACTGGCTCCCAGCATGACCTTAGGCAAGTTCCCAGTGAACTAGGAAGGGCAGAAAACCCTTCCTGCCATTCTAGGTCCATTAACTGCAATCTTTTCAGGACAAGGGACGTTTTCTCTGCACCAGACTTAAGTCCATGTTACTGGCCAGAACATACCTAAACTCCCGCATGCAAACCGGCACCCTGAGAACTGAGCTGATTCCTCTCCCCCTGCTGCTGCCTAGCGAGCCCCTTACCATGCCCAGTACTCACCCTCAAGTAATGCAGGCATGGCATCGCTGCAGGAGAAAGTCAGCCCACCCCAGGCAGCCAGGGTCTGCAGCGCTGGTCAGCCCGCTCGCACCGAACGCTGCAGCCCCACCAAGTGCGAGCAGCCCGTCTGGAAGAGGTTTATCAGCGGCAGGACTGCACCCTATCACCACTTGCACTCACCAGCCTGCATGCCGGCCTGGCGGGGGGGGTCCTGCCTGGAGTCTGGAGATTACAGGTTGCTGCACGTCAGGGGCCTGGGGAGAGCTGCCAGGCTGGACACGAAGCGTTTGGCCAGTGCCATGCCCCACAATACTGCATAAACATGTCTGCGAGCTGTAAACAGGGAGGAGCCCACGTGCATGAACCCTGCTCTTCAAGCAGTACGAGGGAAGATGAAACTTCAGAAACACAAAGCAAAATGAAACAGCTCAGTGGCCAGCACCACGCTGTCTCTTGGTCTGTGCTGCACAAAGCAGGCCGGGCCAGAGGCAGTTAGCAGAAGACCCCAGATTGTTCTCTGGTCTCTGCAGACCTTGGCTGGGCACAGTCCCAAAGGAAGGACACCGAGATGGAACTGAAGTGGCAAATGAGGTCTAGTGACAGCAGCTCCAGGCCCTTTGTAGGGCCTGGGGCCTGCTACAATACAATGAACGCGCCCCTTCCCCCCTTCTACCTGCACAGCAGACTCCTGCTCCAGCATCCCTTCAGGAGATCCTTGCTTGCAGCAAGAAGGCAAGGGGTCCACAGTGGTTGGTGCATGCCCTCTCTGAAAGACACGCAAGGCAGTCACACCGATTGTTCAAAGGAACAGACCTGCTGGAGACCGCTCCCGTCCCACCCTCTCCTTGGCTCCAGCTCAGGGGGGCATGCCACAGGGCAACGCTCCTGGCTGGAAGGAGCCATTCTTCTGCTGGTGTTTCGCTAATCCCACCTTGGATCCAGACACTAAACTGGGGCCTTCCTGACAAGGCACCAGGGGACTGCAGGGGAGCCACACACCTCGGTTTCTGTTTCTAGGTGCCGTTCAGCTGGCCCTCTTTGCCAGTTACAGGTTCAAGAAGGCCAAGGCACTTCCCCGCAGGCACTGGGGGCAAAGCAGTGAATGCGGGGCCATGAGGTCATCACACCTGGAAAGGCCTGGGCAGCATACAGATAAATATGGCTTGTGACATTGCAACTTCAGAGAGAAAAAACAACAGCTCTGCCAGTTGTATCTCCCTAGGGAATTCCTATAAAACAGCACAGCCCACCACTGGGAAATATATCAGCTGGGAGGCAGGAAAAGTAGATCAAGAGAACCTGTTAGGATGAAAAAAAGCTTTGCATTACTTAGAAATTGAGATTTTTATACTGAGCAAAGGCCACGCTGAAGCATTGCAGCAAAGTAGTCCATACCTCAGTCTAAGGAAAACACTTTCCCTTGTCCAGTGCAATTCAGCACTTCCCTGGCAGTCTGGGATCCCTCTGGCATTTCAGCTATAATAGACTCCACCTCCAGTTCAGGTAGAGCTCAAATGTTAATTGTCAAAACGATGGGCGCTGCAACTGCTAGCTGGCACGCTACATTTGCTCTAAAAAGTGAACCTACAGAGCAACATCATCAATGTCTTAGATCCTGCTTTCCCCCCCACCCCCCCACATAACTGCATATCATGAATGCAAATACGAGTCCTCTGCACCCTGAATACAGGACCTTACCAGGCAGAGCTTATGAGCCTATTCAAAATTGCTGCCTCGGCATAATGCAAACTTTCCCCAGGTCGTGCAGCCAGCAGGATAACATACACGCTTGACAAAGCCCTAGAAAGAAGTCCTGTGCCCTCCAATCCTCTTGGGGTTACCTCCTGCCACACCTTGGGGCAAAGCAGTGTAAAGGTGCCTGTTTGCTGAACAGGTGCCCACCACACGCGGCGATGCCACATCTCCCATGAGGGTGGGGACGCGAGCCCTGCGCGGTGCAGGACGGGACGTGGCCTCACATTTTGGCTCCAGGCTAGGAGTCCCTCATGCACATCATACGCCCACAGCCACAGCACGGCCGTGGTGGGGAAATGGCTGTGGTTGCTGTGGGGTCCTGTAATGGTGCCCACAGGGTGCTTTGGCACATGCCTACAGGCCGCGTGGTGGGTGGTAAGAAGGAATTGCCCCACCACTGAGGCACAGCCTTTCTGCAGCCGTGAGAAATAAAAAAAGTGCCTAAATTCTAGAGCTCCTCTGAGGGACAAACCAACCAGACATGGTCCTGGTGAGCCTGGCCAAGCCATAAGCCTTTGCTCCCCCTCTGAGACCTGGAGTTTTGCCTTCAAACAGCCCTCCAGCGACTTCTCCATACCTCAGAGGAGGTGCTTGGCAGCAGCAAGAGCTCAGGTACCCCAGGCTATCGGTGACATCCACAGGCTGGCAGGTACCGAACTGTGGCAGGCCCATGGATCCACATCTGAGGCATATGACAGGGCACTAGGTATGTGTCTTGAGGCAACTGTACGGAGCTCACAGGGTTCACACTACTACCAGTCACATTCCTACAGCTCTAGAAGTGACGGTGATTATCAGGGGCATGAGTGAACAGGGCCCTCTGAGGTGGCAGGTACCTGCCTGCTGCCTCCCGTCCCTGAAGAAGGGGGAGAACAGACTTCAAGACTTTGCCTTGAAGTATGTAATACAGTAGTAACCATTTCTTTCCTTGGCTGTTTGTGGAGCTGGTGCAGGCTCCATCTCTAAGGGAACCGGTCTCTTTGCTATATTAATTGCTGTTCCTCATTAATCATATTTTTCTGAACACTTCCCACTGATCCCTCTACTTAGTCTCATTCACTCATTACTACCTCAGGCGCCTCTCCTTACGGACATCTAAGCATATGAATGTCCCCTTAAAGGCCTCTAACATTGTACAGGTCAGTGTCATGTTGCACTCACAAAAGCTATCACAGAGTTAAATTAGAGCTCCGCAAAGGGAAATGATTTACAATGGACACAACAGGAATATTCTCTAAGAAAGAGTAAAACCACGTTGAGAAAAAGTCGCCAAGAGTTACAGCGAATAATAGCTGTCAACTCCTGCTTAAGCCACTGTGCACCCTCGTGGGCTTCAGGGTATTTTTGTGAGCCAGGGTTCCAGTATTGTCTTAAGTGCTGTTCCCTGGATGCTATAATATCTGTCATACACACAGGAAGAATAATTTCTCCCTCTGCTGTCCTGAGATGGCTCCTGGGATGGGACTCAGCAGCCCTGGTGCCTCAGTGCCTCTGCAGTCCAGGTTTATACCCGAGATAAAAACATTGAATTCCAGCAGCAAATGCAGACAAGAGCTGGTTGGGCAGAGAGAATCTCTCTGTTAGACATTGAGAAGGAAGAGGAGGTCTCTGAAGAAAACTACTCCTTCAGCTACAGAAAGTTTTGTTTTTTCAAGATACAAAATTCTGCCTCTGACCTTTGGAGAAACTCTTCAGCTGCACTATGATGTAGCTGTGAAGGAATGCAAGTCTCCTTCCTCTGTGTCATTATCTTCCATGTAACTAGAGAAGTGATCTCCCAGCACCAGACACTTCGATGGCTGCTGCTAGTCTGTCCTCAGCTGTTCTTTTCCTTTCATTTAAGGGAATAGCGTGTGCAGCAGAGAACCTTAAGCACATTGCCTTGGAGAAGAGTAAATAACTTTCTTTAACAGTGGGCTTCAATATGCTGAGAAAACTGCGTGTGCTTTTGCTCAGGGAATGAGGTGCGGTCGGCAGTTAGAGAAACGATGCCAGGACAGGTCCGGGGCTGAAGTCACTGAAGGAGAGCTGCTCCTCTCTGAGCTCTCACTGTGCCCTCCTGCTACAAAGACAAGGGGTGCATGTCCCCTTTCTGCTTACAGAAGAAAACACTCCCTGTGCTCCTGTCACCTGCTGAGGCTTCCAGGAGCAGCCAGGCTCCCTGGTTCTGGTCAACAAGCCGTTATCTGAGGAAATGTGGATGCAGTTTTAAAGCTGAGTCAGCAACAGAAGCTGAATAATTTAAATCCTTAGCAATTCTGCTCCTGTTGCCCAGCCATGGACAACGGAAGGTACTCAGATTCACGCAAGGAGAGAGCTGGGATGAAAAACAGTGCCGCTGTCAGCCTGCTTCCTCCTGTTAAGAGAGAACAGCAGTGATGTAGGCATAAATAAGCAGATAACAATGCTCCGCAGTGCTGAACTAGGCTGCTCAGGGTAGGCAGTCGTCTGAGCACAGCAAGGTTGTGGCTTGCTTTCCTGTGGCATTTGTGGTTTCTGGCACGGTGATCCATAATTCCACAGGAAGTCCACAGGAGCTGCTGGTGCCTCACCTCTCAGATGGCTAATCCTCAGCTTCCAAAGTGCTGGAATCGTCAGCCATGAGCAACAGAGGAAGCATGTGGAAGGTCCACACTGACACCTGCTCTGCAGCTTTCTGTCAGAGGAGGAGCTATTCGATGTTATCTGGTGGGAGGGGGACAAAGATTTGCATGTCCTTTATTGCAGGGGTGGTGGGGAGCCAATTTACAACTACTTCTCCCCAAATCAGTCCAAAAAGCAGCACCCAGAAGCATGGGACAAATGAAAACTTGCAAGAAATCCAGTCGACTGGGTTTGCAAAGCTAGCAGCTAATAGACGTAAGAAATCTCTCCCCATCATACCCCTGATCTAAGGAACTGTTTCATGGTCATCCATCAGTTCAGAACTATTTGAGCTGTGAGGTTCCCAAAGGAAATCTAGAAATACAAATTGATAGATGTTCTTTAGGTTGTGTTTCTTGAACTGTGCACGGTTGCCTCCAAAGGCATGATTTTGGAGACGAAGCAGCCTGCGCTTTTACTCCAAGAGCCAGCTACCTTGTACCAGCATTACCACAGTTCAGTTCCTGGAGAGGAAGCAGTCGGAGACCAAAATCAGGACGTTTAGGCAGCCCTTTGCCCCTCCCTGGATGCATACTGAGCAGACAGACAGCTTCATAGCATGTGCCTCTCTGGTATCTTATGAGTCATAAGGTGTTCTTTTTGCTCATCATTTGGATGAGCCAGGCAAAACAACTGAAAATTTCATCACACCGATTTATCTTATTTATACTCATTCAGACACGAAAACTCAGGAAGTCAGGTTCAGAGTGAAGACATGAAAGACTTGCAAAGGTCCCAAAGGAAAGGAATATTCACAGCCTATTGTATATGCTATGGCTTAGTTCTGTGCTATCCTGGCTGCAAAGAAGATTTCTGCACAGATAGAAAGTGTTCAGCAACCTCTGCATCCAGCTTTCCTATCCACCAATGGACCGGAAGACATCTCACCCAGAAGATCAACATCCACTGGTTTTTCCCCTGTTAGAGACCAGGCACTTCTGAGAGCAAAAACCATCACCTAACAGAGCCTGAATCTGAAAAATCCCAGATCTGGGAACTCAGAGTTTGGGATCTGAGTTGGCCCCACAGTATGGGCCAAGGTCAAATCACTTCTTAATTACTGCTTATGGTGCAGATTGCTGCTTTCACTCAGGCAGGTACCAATCTGAAAGATGTAACAAGGCCCTTTCAGGCTGCAGTTAATCCCCTCCAGCTGTTGATCCTATTGTATCTGCAAGATCATGGATCCACTGAGATGCCTCAATGCTACGTCTATTTGGGGATCTCAAGATGGAGAGATATCCAGCGCTTGGCTGCGGTGCGTGCCTGGAGGCAGTGCAGACTGACCTCCTGTGAGAGCAGATGAATGCATAGTCCCCACCTGGCAGGCTGCACTCTGCTCTGCTTGGAAAGAAACCTTCTGCTCTGCTGCTGAGCGTCGAGCGGGAAAGCAAGAACTCGGATCTAAGCCCACACTTTCAATGTACCTTTATTCTCAGCAGTCACCTGGTCTCCGGGATCTGCAACGTCCCTAGATGCTGTGGTCTGCACTAATGTCGTCTTGCTCAGTCATGTTAGTTCAGAACTTAGAAACCATTTCTGTAAACCTCTTCTCTTCAGATTTGTCAAAATATTTTCTTCTGCACTTGTATCAGCAAGAAAAGCCTTCAACCTCCAGGCACTCTGTGAGGTATATCCTGTCACCTGCTTCTCCAGCAGGCCTGCCAGGTTTCCAGAGTTCTGCTCGGAGCTCACAGAGGAGAGGAGGAAGTCTCTATTTTAATATTCACAGCAAGAAACAAAACTAGCTGTACACCTGTGATTTGACAGAGACATTCTCTGGAGTTTGATGAAGGGCTCAGATATCAATAACAAGGCAGGAATGTTTGCACCAAAAATGAAACTAATTCCAATCAATGTTCACACCACAGTCGGCTGCAACTCGTTCAAGTTTTTCCCCTGGACAGACCTGGCATGCAGCTGGGCAGAATTAACAAAATTAGGAGGATCAGGAAGAAGCTTGGTGGAATTGTAGTGCCCAGCCCAGCCATTTGTAGGCAACATCTGTGACAGAGGCAGTGCCGTGCTGCAGGTTACCATGAATTTGTGGTCACAGAGTCAAGGAACAATGAAAGGAAAAAAGTCATGGGAAGTTTCCATTCTCTGCATATCTCTAATTGACCTGAGTCTTTAGACACCCCCCTCCTGGGAGCTGGATAAGCAATAACTGGGTTATACCATCAACAACAAAATCCATAATAGGCACTGCAAAGAATGTGTGTGAAACTATAAAGCACTAGCAAAACCTGTTTGTCACTAATATTTGCTCCTGGGGATTGTTCAGTGAGAGTCATTGAGATTATGATGAAATATTTATACTGCAGCAGCAGCAGAGCAGGACTTGTCTCTGCTTTTCTGGCTCCTGTGTAAAAAATAAACAAA
>VXBH01000731.1:0-10536 GCA_013400035.1 Rynchops niger
CATGAGGACCGGGGTCTGTGAATATAATTTTAACCCTTCCTTTATTCCATCTCAGAAGCCAATACCCTTAAGAGAAAAGGTACTCATGGCAGCACTCAATTCAAAAGCAAAGCATTAATCAAAGTCAGTGTCAACTTAAGTCCTTAAGGCAGCATTAAGATCAGCATGACTTGATTCTTCATTCTTGTATAACTTAATATAGAACCTGCATCAAACCGCAGCTTCAGTCTTCTCACATCTCTTTCTCCTTCTCCCTCTCTCAGCATTCCAGAGCTAACTATGACTGACTGAAGAGAAACAGACTCCAAATTAGGCCCTGCCATGAACTGCATAGAGAGAAATAGGACACTCAGTCATTAAGACACATTCATGTTTGCCACTGTAATTTAGGTGGCACTTCACTATTCCACACTCTGGTAGTTCCCATGCTGTTCTGCTTTCCCTCTGGCCTAACAAGAATCCATGGAACTTCCATTCTCAAGATCAGTATTACACAAAACATTCATCCTAGAATGAACTGCCAACAGAACAACACTTCCCCATAAGCTTGATTCAGTCAGTAACATATTTAACCTCCAACTGTCAGGAAGAAAGCTCCTTCAGAACACTGATCCCTTGCAAGGGAATCAAGAGTTTCTCTCAGTGTTATACAAATTCTGACTTACTTTGGCTTTTTGGAAAAATAGACGAAAACAGCCTCTTGGATCCACATTACAACTTCTGGCCATTTCTATAATAAACTGCATCACAACTGCTTGGTGTGCTATTTGTTCCATCAGAGCTCTTTTCTGAAAAGAGAAATTACATAATTACAGAAAATATCTTTAAAAGTATTTAACTCTATCTAAAATTCAGCAACATCTTTACATTTGATTCCTGAAGAGAAAAGGACTGATGCTGACAGAAGCAAAGGGACTGTTAATTAGCTGAGACTAGATCTAATGCACTAACGTGTTTTGGAGGCTTCCTTCAGTAAGATAACATGGACATGGGAAGACAGGGAGAAGAGTAATTAAATGGCTCACCAATTTGGACAGCTTTTCTGTAGTGTAAGTGGGAAACTACATACTTTTAAGCAGTTTAAGGTCTTCCTAGTACCTGTTCAGCTTCCAGATGAAAACACCATAAGATGAGATATTTAGCTGTTTCTTCACATACAAGATACGGGTGGTCAGACAAAAATCTTTGACTGTCATCCCATCTGCCCAGCATACCTGATTAAAAAAAAACCCAACAACATGAATTAACACATTCAATATGGAAAAGTGATTTAATGCAGTGAAGACATTATTCAAATTTACGTACTACTACATTGTCTTTAGCACTTCATTGTTACCTCAGAAGAACAGCATGCAAATAAAACTGAAGTCATTTTTTTGTTGTTTTTAAAACATCTCCCAATGCTGAAAGAGCATTACCAATAACGTATGCTTGGACTGTAAAGATACTGAAGTATAGTTAGCTGCTACTATTAAGATCTGATTTTTATTGTATCTCTGGCAGTGTTGAAAACAGGTTTTTGGTTTTCACACACTGTAACGAAGTAGTATCTATACCTATTTGTTAAGAATTTGATAGTATAACTAAGTTGATGGATGGAGATTTACATTCAGTGATTTTGACAGAAAAGTTCTTTAAGTGCTTTCAAGTAAGACAAATAAAAATGAAAACATAATCATAGTCTAAAATTAATATGCTTCTGACATGGTTTGCTAGGTTTTAGGAAATACAAAGCTATTTTTATAACCAAGTTCAAGCATTAAGGTCAAAACAGGAGAGCCAACTCAGTGGTTGAAAGTTAACTACAAGACTGAATTGTAGTAATTAGCACGAAACTACCTTCATGGAAAGAGCTGTAGGTTGAAAGTCAGAACTCAAAATTCAAGCAATGAGATCATCTCCCCCCCACTGTCCTTCATATGAGTTAATTGCCCTAATATACATATTAGTGATATTTTACTGCTTGCCAGTACTAGATACAAAGTTTTACCCTTCTATCATTCATATAAATATATCCTTAAAAATAAAATATCAGTTCCATCTCTACATTGTTTGAACAGCTGTTTTGCAGATATTTACCTTTTATCATTCACCCGCCTCATGGATTAACAGACAGCAGAATCCCAGCTATTTATAGGAGGCAGGTACAGACAGTCCCAGGCACTTTTACATGCAGGAATTGCATCTCCATTAATACCCCTATCATTTCCCATGAAACAGCAGAAAAAGTTGCTAGAATTTTAGTTTTCATGACTTGAAAAACATTTTCAGTTCTATGTTGACTCAAGAAGTTCTCATTGATCATAGGAACCAACAGGCTTCTGCGATTTACGGTTTCCTTTGCTTTGAAATGGTTATTTGTTACGATGCCACATCTCCTGTCCTGAGAAACAAGAATCTAGATACTCCCATTGCCAGATGTTTCATTTGTTAGCATCCATTTTGTACAATAATAGTAATAATAATGATGAAAAAAAGAAACAGACCTACACAAATTCTACAGGAGGTTAAACTGCAGAATGTTGGAAGCAACATACTTACCAAAGTATCTAATCTTTTGTTCATGCTTCTGTATAAATGATTTAGATATATCTTCATCTTCTCCTTCTTTTCTTTTATATTGACTAATAAAACTCTAAAGATGAGAAAAAACTATCATAGAATCTCCACATATACCTTATTTGAACTATAGGGTTATTTTAATTCATTACTATTTAAAGGGCAATGTTCTAGTTTTAAGCATAGCCCAGCAAACACATATGTATGCACTTAACGTACCGAAGAAGGTTATTTACCAAAACACAGCTCAACCAATAAATAATAGGGTGAGAAATGCCTTATCATATTCTTCTTCTGAGCAATAATCTATCTTAAAGTTCTACGCACTAGTAGGAACTTACTGATCTATAAACAACGAGAAACATCTACATCATCTAGCCCTGATGAAGCTAACTCAGTGGAATTATGAAAAACGATTCATTAACAGTTGATATTCAAGTTAAGTGGCAAAACCAAAACTAGCATTTACTATGAAGACAGTTTATGCTAAAATAATCTGTATTAAGAAATTCATGTTATTAAAGGCAAACTGTGCATGTTTCAAATGTGAGAATTTGGCATAACAAAGAAGCAAACTTCACATGAAGAACTATTGCTCAACCTTGGTTTTGGCAACAGTTGCTATAAGGGACAAATATAAGTTCTGATTCACATTTGTGATATCAATGCAACATGTCCCCTTTAATAGAGCAAAATAAGAAAGAAAAACATTCACCACATTACAGTAAGCACTATACTAGATATAGAAAACACTCAAGATGAGAAATAAATGGAATAAAAAAGGCCTATAATTGTTTTCATACACATTTATATGTCATACCTTATTAAATACCTCCTTACTAAAAGAATCTGTATTCCATAGATTCTGTCTTTCCCTCTGTATTAGCGCTGCTTCTTTTTTTCTCCACTCTTCCTCTCTCTGTCTCAGTTCTGAAGCTTCAGTCTGTGCTTTGGCATATTCCTGATCCGTGGATTCTGAATTATGCAGTGCTAAACTACCAAGTTTCTGCTGGGCTTCTGCTAGATTCCATTTGGATTCTACAGAGCTCTTCACAAACTCTTTTTGGTTTTGACAGATTAATTCAATCTCTTGACCATAGGTCTGTGTAGAAAACAAAACATGCTCTTTACAGAAGGAAAACTGATAGAATTTATGAAGCATATAGAAATGGAAGGCTTTGACTCCCAAATAGAACACTGAGATGGAAGGCATCTTAAAAGCAACATTATATTCACAACAGTGACTAAACTTGATACTGTGCAGCTAGATGATTTTTAAAGGAAACTCCTACTTCAAGCTTGCTAAACTTAATTGAAAGATATTTACAGAATCATGGATCGAGTATTGCCACCAGTAATACAATCTCCAGACTACATATCATAAAATTCTTTTGTAGATGAAAGGATTTTCCTCACTCCCCTCTGGTTATCTTTATTCTGCAAAATTAACAATAGACAAAATAGCAGAATACTTGTAAGACATGCTTCTGAGAAGAAAGCATCTACTTTATGATGTCAAATCCTAACAATAGAGTAACTATTACTACCTAACTTCCAGGATGGATTATTACAGTGGTGGGTTGACCTTGGCTGGTTGCCCAGTGCCCACCAAGCCACTCTCTCACTCCCCCTCCTCAACAGGACAGAGGGAAAAGAATAGCAGGGAAATTAATAACCAGTGGAACAAGTTGCCCAGGGAAGTTGTGGATGCCCTTTCCCTGGAAGTGTTGAAGGCCAGGCTGGATGGGGCTTTGAGCAGCCTGGTCTAGTGGGAGGTGTCCCTGCTCACGGCAGGGGGGTTGGAACCAGATGATCTTTAAGGTCCCTTCCAACCCAAACCATTCTCTGTGTGATTCTGCGTGCGTGTGAATGGGAGCTACTTGTGGAAGTATATCCTCTGGTCTCAGGATTCCCTGTACATCTACTGCGGAAAGCCACAACTAGCACATTAAAACACTCGAGTTGATTTGAGACCAGTTCAACATTTTGTCACNGGCACGGCCTGGGATTGAAATAATTGGAGTGACTTTGAAAGTTACAGTGTTTAAGCAGACCTATGCAAATGGGAGCATTGCTCCCCAGAGCGTGAGCATTCAGCAGTCCTTGACTCAGACTGAAAGTATAGAAGTGCAAGACACCTACAGCTGCCACCCCAGGGAGTGCTGAGAAATCAGAACTGCTGGGATACAGCCAATAGCTCAAGTAAGCAGCGTTCTGGGGAGTTTGGGGTCTATGCCACTTGCAAACTCAGCCCTGTGCAAAGGAGGAGGGCTTTGAGATCGGCTGATGCTGAGCAGTGACCTGATCCTGCAAATGAAATAACCCCATGGAGGGTCTGGGAAGAAAGGAGTAATCAATTGCAGTTGCTTGGGCTGCTGGAGCGTATTTACAGGAGAGAAGGGAGGGACCCTGAAAAGGTGGTCATCACTGACACCATGGCCCAAAAGCTCTGATGGCTAGACACAGTTACTAACACCCCTCTGGTATCACCTGATAACCTGGTGGGATGCCTCGTTGATCAAGGAGCGACCTATACGTACCATACTGGAGGGAGCATGCCAGAACAGTGCAAGATTAGTAGCATAGCCAAGGATAATACTGAGGATCTGGTAGTATGGTTAACCTAGGGAAAATCCATCAGTAAAGAATAGTAATTCTGCATACCCTCCTCCTACATGCTGGGGCTTACGGATGTTGTTGAAAGAAAAGGAAGAGGATATGACAGAGCAGGATGGAAGGCCCTTTAGAGATCTATCACTCTGAGCTAAGGAACTGCAAGAACAGGGAAGAGATCAGAGTCCAGTTAAACCATTGCCTTCCCCTACCTCCATTTCTGGACCACATACTGTTCTGACAATTGATTTGAATTTACTGCATTGGCTGGGGGGGTGGGGCACTGGTCTGGCAGGGGATGGGGATAACTGAATGTATTGGACTATCTGGGTAGAGTGGCCAGGCACCCCTTTGCCTCAACAATACGGTGCCCTAGTGGATACTGGCACTGAGTGCACTTTATTGCCCTCATTGTGTAGCAGCGATGAAGTGTAGTCATTCATGGAACAACTGGAGGAGAGACATGCCTAGCACTAGTGGAAGGGAGCCTCAGTTTGAATAGATAAGATTGGTACCCCCTACCTGCTGCCACTAGTCCTGCTGCCCCTGCCATCCTCATTTCTTAACCGCTGCAGATGGACAGATGGGGCAGGAAAGCTTTGAGTTTTGGGAATAGGAAGAAGCATGGTTTGCACAGGAAGGAACCAACTAAAGCACTCTCTACTGACCCCAATGTTGTTGCATGTACTCAGATAGACCCAGTTATCATTCCCTTGGCAATCCAAGTAATTTGCTGAAAGCAGCAGTAATTTGCTGTATGTAGAGTTTATAATGTATGTATATTAAGATTGTGATGATATTGAAAGTAGAGTTTATAATGGATGTATGTTTAAACAGTTCTTAAATATGTGTTTCACAGAGGTAAAGGGCGAAATGTATTGGGCATAAAGTAAAGGGTTTTGGTAGCAGGGGGCTGCAGGGGTGACCTGTGCAGGAAGAGGCTATGTACTCCTACATGCCAGTCATAAACAGTTCCAGCCAGCTCTGAAAATTATGTAAACAATCCATTGCATGCCAAAACTTGGCACACCTGGTGCCTCTGCTCAAACATATTTAAGAAAGAGTGGCAGCTGCTGGTGGGAGGAGAAATGGAAGGAGACAATGTAGGTACCAGCTGGAGATGCAGTCTTGAAAGGAATTACTTCATGCCAGAGCAGCTATGCCCCAAGGGACTGTGTCCTGTGGTTAAACCATGCAGAAGCAGGCACACTCTCAAAGGGCCTGCAACCCATAGAGGAACCCATGCTAGAGCAGAGGAAAATGACTAAGAGTGTGAAAGAAAATGAGTAAGCAGCAAGGAGCTGCAGAAACCATTATGCAGATGACCCCAACCTCCTTTGTGCCACCTGTTACCAGATCGTAACCCAGCAAAACCAAGGTAGAGTTGAGACTAAGAAGCAGGGATGCATTTGATTGAAGTTGAACCTGGGGATGAGGGGAGAAAAGGTGTTTCCCTGTTTGTTTAATTGTTTGGGGTTTTTTTCCCCTCAATACCTGAATCAGTAATTGAGTTTGTATCAGTTAGCAATATATTAAATTAAATAAAATTCCCCAAGTTGAGACTGTTTTGCCTGTGACAGTGGGCTGGTGACAAATTCCAATATTATCTATAACATTACTACACAAGTTGTCCTTTCTTCCAAGGATAGCTAAACAGATCCAGGATAAGCATGCACTTATGCATGCCTGTTTACACCCCTACCCTCAATGCACCAGTTGATTATTTAAGAAAAAAAAAAATTTAATCACTTCTCAAACTCACATCTTTGCACCTCTTCAGTGGTTTCATTTTCTATTTTACACCACACAGTGCAAAGAAAGTACACGTGTATGAGCCCAAAACATATCCGGCTCTCTGTAAATCGTTTCTGTAAACTAACAGTCAAAAGCCCTTCCCCGAAAACCCGGAGAGCTGAAACCAGGTACAAGCCCTACAGGTGCAGGCACTGGCAACGTAGAATGCCCCAGCGGTGGGAGTCACGCTTACTTCCACCTAAGGTTCAGTTGAGCAACAAAGACCCACGCCACTAGTACGTGCGACCGAAGGAAGAGACACCCCACCACCACCACCCCCACACACACACACACACACACACACACCCGCCGGAGGAAGGAAGGAGCACAGGGAGCCCCGTACAAACTCAGCAGAACAAGAAAACGGCATGACAAGTGGTACGGGGAGAGATGTACCTGCGTTTCCGACAGGCACTGGATAGACGTAAGAGTCAATCCCCGTTCTTCATCCTCCTCAACCGAACCAAGACCCTGTAAGGAGGAAGACCACAACGCCATCATCACCACAAACTACACAATACCAACTGAACCTCCCCAACCCTGAACCGGATATTCCTGTTGCTTGAGGTCGTTACAAGCTTCCCCGGAAATGACACTACACGCTACCTCCAACGGCAGACGTAAGGCTTATTTCCCCTCCCTCGCCCTGCATGTTACCCCGCTACTGGTCCGGGCCACGTGGGTAGAGCCGGCTCTGTGTCTTCCGAGCTAGGGGAGTCTCAGTTCAGTGTGACATGGGAGGTTGGGGTGTGCGTGATCTGTTTATCATTGAGGCTATTTTGTTGGATCAGTGACTCTGAAAAGTTTTTTAGGGAAATAGCCTTGCTGAACGTGATCGGTTGTGATCTGTTTGTAAGCGGCCAAGGGAAAGCCTTCAGTGCTGAAGTCCCAGGAGCAGCTCAGTCCGCTCCACCTAGTCCTCTGCCTTCTGAGCTGGTTGCTGTATGTCTATCTCAGATCTGCTTCACAATCACAGGTTTGGATGTTGTTACAGAGCAAGAGGTGATCATTGCATCAGTGTGGGAAATGGTTCTTTATGCTGAATCAGTTTTGTAACATATGCAGGTCAATGTTTAGCTTTTACTAAAAAGGAGATGTTTCTGTGTTTTCTTTTTCAGAGTTCTATGGAATTTTTCTGTAAAGATGGAGAGGCAGTTATCAGTCTTTGCTCCCTCCTCATCTTCATCTAGAGGCTACTCCAGGAATTAATCAAATGTGTATACATGCACAGGTCTGCTCTAGTGATGTAACATGTGCGTGCAGGTTCTTTGAAGGTATATGCATGGACCCAAAGGATTGCCTGTGCAGACAGCACTGCTAAGCACGTTATACACATCCCGTTGGGCTGGCAGACCTCCGAGTTTACATCTCTCCCTCTTCTCTGCCACGGCGAGCAGTGCTCAGTGAGAGCTCCCTGCACCGCGAGCGTAGTTACACCGAGCTGCAAAATCCGCGTGCCGACAGCCATGGCGTTCTGGCATGGAATGTTTGAGTCTCCATAGCAACGTGATGCGTCCCCCATGAGATGCCGCAACGGCTGTAGTGGCAGCTCAGTGAGCTGTACGCAGGAGCTGGAGACCTGCCGGACTGAGAGCGGCCGGGGTCTTTTTTGCGCCCCCTCCTTCTATATCCCGGTCCCCTTGAGTTGCTAGGACCTTCCTCCCCCCTGTGGCTGGCACCGGGGCCAAGATGCCTTTGAACTACGTAGTGAGCTGTAGATTAACATCATGAAGCAGAGAGAAGGAGCAGGGAGAGCATGGATGAAGTTCAGGGACAGGGGAAAGGAGCTGGGGGAAATTCTACCTCTGATACAGGTACGGTAAGGTCGTAGAAATCTACCTTCAATACTGAAATGCGACACTCCTGTGAAATGCAAGAATACACACACATATCTATGCATTTATAAATAGATGTGTGTACATATATGCACCATTGAAGAATTTCTGTCACCAAGAGCTCGTGGTGGAGTTCTCCATTTTATATCAGCTTGGTTTCTACTTGGAAATAAAAGTTAAGGTAAAACAAAAGTTTAAAGGATACTATGAGGCAGTACATTTGAGGGAATAATAACAACTGTAAATTTTACAGGGGCATATGCTTTTCTGTGCCCTAGGCAGTTTTGAAAGTCCCTTTTCAGAAGATCAATTCTATAACTGCCCCTGGCACAACTGAAGACAGAATTAGATCTGGCACCCTTGCTGACAGCTTCAATAAAGAAGCTAAGGACCTACTAGACTCCTTTCTGAGAAAGAGGATAGTTTTATAGACCTTGTTTGAGGCATGGGTGTAGGAGATATTAGAGTAAAATAATTTTGTTTCACTATAAATGTATTTTTTTTCTCAAGGTCATGTGTCATGTGTCCTGGTATGTTCCTGCCAGAGAAACACGACATTTATCTCAGTGTTTTATGTGCAACTTGATGACTGCTATGAAGGAACAGATTTTAACATGTCTTTAAGATTTTGCAGTCTTGAATTTTTATTGATAGCAGTGGTTATGGGAGGACAGACAATAGTATGTAAGGATACTTGTAAGGATGTAAGGATACATACAATAGTATGTAAGGATTCTGTTTCAAATTTATTTTTTGTGTGAAAAATGGTTCTAATATGGCTATCATCTGTTCAAGATTTGTATGATATCAGCAGGCATATGACTTAAAGATCCAAATAAAGGACTAATGTTTTTACTAATATTTTACATTCTATCTTAACATGTGAAATCAGTGAAAAGACAAGTCTTCAGCTTGATTATTCCTGTATTGTATGCCTATTAGTTATGACAAGTGGTGATTTATTTTTGAAAATTGTTTTGAAAAAATGGTTTAGCACAATATGGTTTTGTCTCTAGTGGTTAGCAGAACCATGCTGAAACCATTACAAAACAGGAATAGACACAGTTTGGAACTGTGTATTTTTCTCCTTATTTCTTTCTTAGTCTTCCTCTGCTCCAATATGAGAATCCCTTCTTTTTGCAAACCACTTGCTGAGTGGCTCTGTTTCTCTAAAACTCTTTCCCTATTGCTCACAATATTCCTTTTTCTGGGGAAAGTGGTTACTTTTCCTTTTCCTCCTGAGGCCTGTGGTTACTATTGAAGGTTGAGGATGAATCAGTAGATGTAGTAGCGTTGTTACTAATAAGGTAATTTTTTTTTTTTGCTAGATAACCTAAGGCACCAAATACAAGGAACATACTAATGAAGATAAATTGGTTATATTTTTAAAAGTGAAGGTAAATTTGCCTATCCTTCGTTTTGATCTCCTAACACATGTAAAAAATTACAAACTGCCTACAAACCAGGTCCCCCATCTCATTCAGTAGTGGGCCCATGTTTTCCCTAGTCTTCCTTTTGTCATCCATGTATTTATAGAAGCCCTCCTTGTTGCCTTTAACATCTCTTGCCAGATTCAATTCCATCTGGGCTTTGTCTTTCCTAACCTCATCCCTGCATGCTCAGACAACATCCCTATATTCCTCCCAGCTTACCTGTCCTTGCTTCTACCCTCTGTATGCTTCCTTTTTGTGTTTGAGGTTGCCCAGGAGCTCCTTGTTCATCCACGCAGGCCTCC
>VXBH01000733.1:0-23869 GCA_013400035.1 Rynchops niger
TCTCTTACAAAGAAAGGCTGAGGAACTTGTGTCTTTTCAGTCTAGAAAAAAGACGGCTGAGGGGGGATCTTATCAATGTTTATCAATATCTAACGGGTGGGTGTCAAGAGGATGGGGCCGGACTCTTTTCAGTGGTGCCCAGCGACAGAACAAGGGGCAACGGGCACAAACTGGAACACATCAGATTCCATCTCAACATGAGGAAAAACTTCTTTACCTTGAGGGTGGCGGAGCAATGGAACAGGCTGCCCAGAGAGGTGGTGGGGTTTCCTTCTCTAGAGAGATGCCAAACCCAGCTGGACGTGTTCCTGTGCAACCTGCTCTAAGTGAACTTGCATTGGCAGAGGAGTTGGACTAGATGATCTCCGAAGGTCCCTTCCAACTCCTGACATTCTGTGATTGTAAAGGGAAGCTAAGTATAAATTACACCTCCTTTAATGCATTTATACCGAGGCATTGTAAGTTTGGTTTGTATGTCAGCCCCTCCATCCCTGTCATCGCACCATAAACCTGTGTTGCATCACCAGCCTTTTTTTCATATATGTTATAAAATTTACAGTCTTAATCTTACTGGAGATGGCTTTTTACAAAAAGACACTGAATTGTACATTCAAGGCCTCATGTGGCCCATTTCTGTGCTATTTGTGTTATAATTTCCCTTTTGTCCACAGTGTATGCCAAGAGGCTCATTCCAGATGATAAAAGATTCAAATTTATAAGGCTTTAATATCTTTCCCTGTCTCCCTCTGCTGGCATTATTCTCTCTGGATTCTGAGCAAATTTCACGATAGTATCATTCAACTCCTGTAAAATGTTTTGGTTTTAATTTTTCTACCATGATTACCTCTTTTTCTGATCCTCCTAAATTCAGTCAGTCCATTATTCCTGCTTGTGTCTAGAGTATCTACCTCCTCTTCTCCATTTAGGGATACACACATTATTTACTTGACAGGAGTTAATTAAATCACCTATTTCAACATCTGCAGCTCCTTCAAAGCGTGGGGCTCCATTTGTGTGCTAGAAGATATACTAGAGATCTCCTCCGATAGCAAAGCAAAGCTAGAACTTTCCCATAGTTGACTGGGGCTTGTAGTATATCATATGCTTAAAAAATTACATGATTGCCACCCCTTACTACAGGCCTGTCTGTACTATAAGGTTGTACTACTCTGTCGATACCAGTTTAGTTAAACCACCATGATAGATACACATCTGTTTTTTTTAGTATAAGGACGTTTTTCCACTATGAAAAAAATACTGAAAAGCCATATATAAAACCAATACATCTGCACAAGGGCTCTTAGAGTTAGATAAAATAAAAACTGCATTCTAACCAGGGAGGTTTTCTCCAGCACTTCTTTCTAGAGTATACCAGACATTGCTTTTATGTAACGCACAGCTGACACATCCAACTGTTACGATAAGGGAAAAAAATAACCTTACCTCCTCAGGATGGCTGACCGAATTTTGTTGTTGTTTGGAACATTTGCAGAAGGTTTGTTGTCAGTTAGTTTAGGAAAAGATGCAGAAGCTATGGTGGTGCAAAGACATTATCCTACTCATTTGTCAGTCTCCGGGGGCTTTCTGCACACTGAAGGTAATAATGAGGCATTCCTCTGCACTCCAGCAATTTCAGGAAAACTGCTGGGAACAGCTCTTTCCTGCTAAGAGACAGCACTATAGATGTTCCATGGCAGAATAAGGCAAGTGGAGACCAGCCAGGCTGGCTCTTGTCAATCAACAAATGCTGGAAAACAAGGAGCAAGCCAAAAGAAGAGGTAGCATCAAGTCCTTATTTACTTTCAAGCTTTAATGTAGATTTTAGAATGGATAAGTAGCAATTAAAACCATAATCTATACCCAGCAACTCAGAGTCACCAGAGGAAAAAAAAAAGTATCATTCATTAGTAGTTAATAATCATATGTAGTCTGCAAACAGCAAGTGTAGTTCTTTCTGTAATGGTCTAAACCTTTGTGAGGTTCTAGGCCCCAGCTATTTCCCTGAGTGACCTTGACTGACACCTTTGACTTGCAGGTGAAGTAGAAGAGCATCATACATTATGTTCCCTTCCTTACCAGAGGAAAACAAAAGAGGGCCATTATCTGTTCTCTTATGATAATAATCTACAAAACGCAGAGGGGAAGAAAAGGTGCTGGTAAGTAAAATTACAGCCTAAAGAGGTTATCTCACAAACTCTTGGAAAAGAGGCTGTCAGCTGGCTGGGACTCAGCGCCATCCATCTAATTTGTGGTCCACAGTCCTCTGTGGAGAGTTAACAGGACTGAATTCAAATAGATTTATCCAACTGTGTTAGTGCACAGAATGATGGGAAGAGAAAGCCAGGCTAAGGCAGTGCTCAGAAACACAGCAGAAGAATTAAATTCTGAGGAAAGAAATGACTTATTTTTCTCCTTGTTTCTTAATAATAGAGCTCTATTTTTAGCAGTAGATAGCACATACACATGAAACTACAGATATGACAGCTGGGGGTAAGGTCTGCAAAGAGAAGAAAAAATATCTCTACAAAGGTGTTTTAAAATTAAATCTTTCACACTGTTGCCTGACTAAGCTTCATAATTGCAAAATATGATAATATGAGAAGCTGGAAAGATAATTATTTGGTAAATAAGGAGAGATTGGTCCAGTTTAACAGTATTTTTAGAGTGCAGACAACAGAACAATTACTAATCGATGGCTAAGATATGTAGGAACTGCGTACATTCTTAAGCTTCATATGCACAAGCTACATTGGCTCTGAAGGTTATTAAAATAAAAATCTACCCTCGCACCTGGCTAGCAAATATTCCAGCTTTTGAAATCATTAGTCATATTAAGCCAAGTCTCACATTATATCTCAATAATATTTTGTTAACAGATCAAAACTCTGGATTTGGTGAAGAGATCAGGATCAAACAGAACTAGACTTAAACCTTGTATTTCTACAAGACAACCAAACCAAAATCATGACTCAAAAGGTTAAGGTTGATGTGCTCGCACATCTGACTGAGTTTTGGCTCAGGTTTGAGGTATTCGGTTTTGACATTAAGATTAACTCTGTTTTACGGACAGACAGACCTTTTTCATGCAATAGAGTCTTTGTCAGGAGAGATTAGAAAGTAAGATTTGTTATTTTGGTCTTGCTTCATCATAATATGTGTAGCTCTGTGCATATCTGTATTACTTGGGATATGTAAAAATTTTGCCTGATAAGAGCAGGAGGACTGAGTCTCCAGATTTACTTTCTATCAGGAAGCTGTTTTGCTAGTAAAACAGGCTGTGAGAGAGGTATGCTTTAAATTAAATTTTATAATTCCATAGTGCTTTTCAGAAAGTCACAGGAAATAGAACCTTAAATTAAAACCTAATTATCCTGTGATAAGTGGCATATGACAATTATTTCCTTAAGAAATATAGCCATCACAAAAGTTAATTATAGCCAGCTGTTAACTATCGCCCAGAAAGAAAACTAAACTTAGTCCAAAAGAAACTCATGAGGTTCAGTGAGTGCAAAATTCTGCACCTGGAAAACCCCCATACATCAATTCAGGCTGAGCAGCAGCTCTGATGGGAAGGACCTGAAGGTTATGGGAAACACCAGCTTGAATACCAGCCAGCTGCGCCCTTGCATCACAAATAAGGCAAACCTTAGAAGAAATGTAGCCAGCAGATCAAAGGGTTATTAATCCTCTTGACTTGGCATGACTGTAGCTGCACTTGCAATATAGTGTCTTGCTTTCCTGCTTCATATCCTCTCAATTCAGGAAAGGCGTTAGAGGACTGAAGAAAGTCTGTAAAAGGGCTAAGCCTGGATGGTCGGGGTCTACAATATATAAACTGAGAGAAGTTGAAAAACTGGGTTTATTTAATGTGAAAAATAAACTACAGAGTTCCATCAGCCTACAATAACTTGGAAGTCACTTGCAAAGATGACAATACAAAGATGACCTGGATTAGTGACAGCAGCCACACATTATGGCATGTGAGATTCTGATTAAACACTAGGAATAAATTTTTACAGCATTGGTAATGCACCATCAGAACAGGTTACCCACAAAGTAGTGAAATATCTATCCTTGAAGGTTTTCAAAATTTACTTCAACCAAGCTATGTCTGACGTGCTTTGGTGATGGCAGTGGTAAAGCTTCAGAATAGAAGGTTGGATTAGATGAACTTCAATGTTTATAATAGAGGATGCAATAAAAAGCAAATGCAAGGGAGTTGGAACCAGACGAATGCAAACCAGGAGGCAGACACACAATTTTGAATTGTTATTAAAAGAAACGATAAAATTATGTTATTTTTTCATATCTGTAATGAAGGATTTTATTTAATATATGCTTATGCAGCTCATCAAAGTACAGAATAGCAAGATATTATTAAATGGCCTATACTATAAATTCAAAATTAAATGTCCCTTCTCAAACATACCGATTTCTAAAATTCTTGCAAAGTACAATTTCTGAACAGTTTGCAAAAAGATTTTGGGGATCAGGGTGATTCTTTAGTCTAAAATGTTGTTTGAGCGAAGGCATTAAATGTTTACAGCAGCATCCAAAATTATTGATTTTTTTATCAATTTTTATGTAATACATTTAAATAGTATGAAAAATTAATGTTTACAGAATTGTTGAGTCTGTCTCTTTCAAGGAGGGCAGCTCTGCAATGCAAAATGATCTTGTTCAATATTTGCAGTAAAATTGTTTGTGAATGTTCTGATCTTACTGAAAACAATGGGAATTTTGCCATAGACCCTAGGATGATGGGGAGACCCTTCATGAGCTCCGATAAAGCTGTCAGGCACTATGGAGAAGGTCTAGAAAGCAGATTATGGAGCATGCTATATTGTGTAGTAGATGAATTAAAAAATTGAACATTTCTGTAAAGTTTTTACTTTGTATTGCTAAGACACTAACCCTTGAAATCTCACTGATTTCCGTATTTTAATATTTCATTTCTATGGTAATTTAAGAAAAGCTTTCTCTCTGTCTAAATAGAATTTTCTTATATCCATAGAAATGTCTGTATTTTCTGACTAATGTAAAGTGTTTGGGCCTTGATTCTGTAGCTCACTGTAATTGCACTGCTTTTAAGCTTATGTTTTATAGATTCATGTTTATATCCTAATAATTTCCCTGAATAGAGTTACTTTTCCAGTTCTGGCCTTAATTTGTCCAGCTATTATGAGGAACAGAAAGAAACTCACAGTTCGTATGTTAAAGAAAATTTAATTTCCCTCAGCAAAGAAGCTCAATTTTGTTCTAGAATATTTGGGTCAAAATGCCAAACTAGAATTCTAAGGAGTTCAGCATTCTTGTGGCTGCTGTACACTGGAACAGACCTATACAGAAGTGAAAAGATGGTGAAATGTCAGATTGCTAAAAAATCCTTCTATATTATTGCAAAGAGATTATAAAGAAAGCACTAATGTCAAGAAGCAGATGAAGAGGGAAAAACAGAATTATAATATCAGCATCCAATATTCATGTCTATCCAAATTTCCCAGGTAGGCAACCTTCTATAAAGTCACATTTTTCTTTTCTATTGTAAGTCCCAGTTTTCTTATTTCACATTTATCTGAAGCAAAAAGCAAGAAAGATTATTGTTAACCAACTCTGCAGTACCAGCTACCAAACTGCTGCAAAATAATTCTATTTCTGATAATCAGCCTAATATGCCAAGTAAAGAAGAAATTAGTCAGATAGACAGAAAAAAAGATCACTATCAATAATGAAGTTATCTATCATATAATTTCTGTTTCCACTGTATAAACCTATTCTGCAAATCTGTGCCTCTTTGCTTTAGCACCATGTGCTCAACACTGGAGCCTCAAGAGAGATGGCAGTAGAAACTTTTAGAAACAAGACATTAATATAGTCCTTAGCTGTATAGTCTAAATTTCCAGTAGAAAAAAACAAACCCCAAACTCCACAGTTATCCTTTAGGCATTTCTTCCTAGATTTACTATTGTTTCCTCGGTTTAGAGATTAACGCTCTATTGTTGCTTAGGGCATTTCTGACAGCCAAGTCTTTCATCACCTCCAAGCTAGTTCTGTTTAGAACTTCTTAATTCTTACTATTTGGGTTTCTTTGGCCTCATACGTGCTCTTTTTCCCTAACTACAATTTTTTACCCTCTCTCCCCCAAAAAGCCAAGAAAAGGCACCTTATGAACTATTAAAAGGCAGAACAGGGGAGAAATGAACACAGTGCATGAGCATGGCCAGCTACTCCGTATGTAAAACCTCTACCTGCAAGTCATTTGGCTATTCCCACTCACGTCAAGATGGAAAGAGTAAGACAACAGTGCATGAGCTTGACATGTTACCTGCACACAAGGGAGAAGTGAAATTGATTAATATAATTCATTCAGGAAAAACAGTCTTTCCTGATCTACGTTTCCTTACAGAACTCAGAACAGCAAAGTCCAAGACCACAGCTGAAAGTTCGAGGATTTCAGTAATACAGACAAAATGGTTCAACAAAAACATTAGGATATCCTCTTGGCAGCAGCTGGCACAGTAGTGTAATGTCACTGCATAGCAATATTAGACTTTTTCCTTTCCAACTCATGTAAAACACTGAACTTCAGATGTGGTAAATTTACCCTTAAATTTATCTCACAGCATGCCTGCGTTCCTTGTCAGCCAAACTGCCATCATCCAAAGCAAAAGGAACTACTGAGAATTTCTTCAAAGATGACTAGTTCTTCACTGCAGCATCATCAATGAAATCGTAACAGGGTGTTTCAATTAGCATCTTCCCAGAAATTTCTCACTTCAGCATCATGCTCGCATGCAGCTTTGGCCTTTTTCCCTGTTGCACGACTAGACTCCTCCATGGCTGCATAACTCCGTGTTGGGTACTGTGTCCTCATTCCAGCTCTCCACTAGAACTTCGGCATGTATTTTCTCTGACAGCGACATCTGAGAGTGGATCGATACCAAACGTGTGAGCTGCAAGCCCACACGCGTATTTACCATGCATCAATCACCTCCCCATCATTTTGGAAGAGACATACTGAGGTGGGTTATCCTGTCCCACAGACTTCTGCATTCCACCACCACAGATCTTGCCTGCTCGGCTATACCAGGTGAACTCCCACAAGACTCGTAGGCAATGTTTTGCAGAGGAATTAGCATGGTACGATCTGGCCTAGCAATCCTATATTCTGACCTGGGGAGAACGATACTATTAAACAAGAAGAAGATACGCAATAATAACATTGCAGGTGCTTTTTTATAAAACTAATCTCTCTGAGTGTCCTTAACTTCACATCCAAACGCAATAATATGGACTTTACCAAAAAAAAAAAAGGCTTTTTTTTCTTTTTATTATAGGGCAGAAGTTGAGTGCTTTCTTCAATAACTGAGTATTTTATGTAGATTTTCAAAAGACCTAAGACTGACAGAAAAGTGGGATGAGATTTTCAAATGTAATATATTTGTGATCACAAATTGCTTTTAATTTGGTCATGGTTCATCAACACCTCTGAAAATTTCAAATAATAAAAAAGGCTTATATATTTCTGTTTTAGAGAGTCATGACGAAAAAATGTTTCAGAATTTAAATACCGTGTTGTTGAATTTGCAAGCCAGAAAATCAAAGTAATGCAGAATTGCATGATACCTGAGGAAAAATTGGACGTCAGGAAGTGGGTGATGGGAGAGGAACACTTACCTTGTCTACAAACGCCACGCTGATTGCACGGCACTGACATGGGCCCCATATGAGCTAAAAGGACTCAAATCAAATCGGCTGTGAATGTTGTCACGGATTTATTTCAAGAGATGCCTAGATTAGACTTTGTTCCTATACACACACAGATAGTCCATTAGTGTGTTAAAATATGGTTTACCCTCAGAAGATACATTCATTTCTATGCCTCTTATATGAGCCAAGTGAACTCACTGCAGACGGGATACTTGTACATTGCTCGTATCCTGGACAAACAGTAATTATACGCTAAATGCTGTAAAAAGAGTAATCTCTTGGAACACGTAGTACGTACTGTTAAAGAATAATAAACAAGAGTATGAATGCTGAGGCTTGTGGACTACTCACCAGACACAGCTGCAAAACCAGAATGTAAAACAGAATTAACCAAATAAACAGATTTCTTTTGATTTTTTCCTCCTCCTCCCCCTTTCCCAATTTAAATTCTTCTTTTCAGTTTCAGGCAGTGTTGTATTTCCCTAGCCTTCTGATCCTGAATCTTTTGCATTTAAAAGATGTCATACTTTGAAAAAATGAGTTGTGTGTGGCCATAGAAACAATAGAAAAATGCAGTCGGTTGCATATACCTTTAGGTATAATTTTCTAAGATATTACAGGGAAATTAAGGTTTTCTTCACTGAAGAGGGCATTTCTAGCTTAACTTTATCTTTTTTCCTCTTCCTTTAAATGGAAATTGGAGAAGTTGAGAAAGTGTGCAAGTATCAGTGCAAAGCATAAATTTTTTCTCCGGAGAGAGAAATGACATTTTTCTTTTAGCTTTTAGAATAGAAGGAAGGTCATAGAGCATTTTTAACAGTATGTTCTTTAGACAAAGCAAATAGTAAGCAAATAGTTTGTTCTGCCTCCCTTCCTCTCACTTTTTCCCTATGAGGCATCCATGCAAGAAGCATGACATACTTTCATTCCACTGTGGGGTGAGAACATGAAGGATTACATACAGGTACTATCTATATGCCCCACTATATGTATAGACTTTATACAGGATGTAAAGTGGGAAAGGCATTCCTGCAGGCTCCTGGGGGTTGGGTAAGGGGACCAGCTTGCAGCCTGGGGAAAAGGGACTTTCCAATTCCGACTGGCTTCAACAGCGAAATAGGGATAATGGATGCTTTTTCCCAAACCCGATTTCTACAGTTTGGATTGCTAAACCCATTGGGAAATTCGTTACTATATTGTTTTATAGTTACTAGGTTTTGGGGTGGGATTGGGCTGATGGAGAAGCGTAAGAATGCCTAAGAGCTTTGGAGCTCAAGATTAGGTTGAAAGTTCATAAAGCTTTTGTCTTCATTAGGAACGGTTAAGTGTCTTCGTTTCATTTAACAAAAATGACAGTATTAGAATTATGAATAGAGCTACTGAATAGCTGAGTCTATCATCTGTTTACATTCAGGCCAAGTTTTCCATCTTGCTTTATCCTACTAGCTAATTTGTTTGTGCTGCCCTGCAGGCCTGAACTAACAGAAAGCTGGAAGCACTATATATAGTTATCTTCGATTTAAGTATAACAGGTTATTTACTTTTAAGTTGGCAGGACAATTTGAGACTGTATTTCCAAATCCATTTTTAAAGGGCTTTAATGTGAAATAGATTTAACAGCTATTCTATAACTGATTCTAAACAACCTGGAAAAAGGCTGATTATTTTCAGTCGAAGTCGAATTGCACGCTATGGAATTGCATTTCTTTTTACTTAATAAGTTGGTTGTAAATTAAGGTAATAATGGTGTATGCACAGACACAGCTTTCCATGTCTGCTTTTTCTGTTTGTATTAAGTATTCAAATTTGTATGATTTGGCTAATCATACAAATATGTGTGTGTGTGTGTGTGTGCGCGCATGAGATATTAGCAATGTTTTTGTAATGCAAGTACTCCTGATTATAGTGTTAATATAGAACTATACTGATTAATTACACAATGCTTCATTGTTTTTAGGAAGTTATCCACGCTGGTTACTCTGAAAATGTATTCTCGTAAATGAAAAACTTTTTTTTAAAATGCTTATCCATAAAGCAGTAGCAGTTTTGATCTGTTCGTTTATTTGCATGCATTTGATTTACTCAAAAACATATATTTGGTACTGCACGAAGAGACACTGTAATCACTTCTGTTTTCATGAGCGTCACAAAAAGAAAACAGAAAAAAAAAAAGTACATACCTAATTCTTGCTTGTATTTAGCGTTTTGATTTCGCATGCTTTAAAGTGCTACGTCTCAACAGCCTGTTCAGCGGTGTTCAGCTGCTTGTCGTGCTCTCTGAGGGAGCGTTGCTCCTGACTATTACTGCTGCAGAAGTAACTGCCTGACTGTTCTGTATCTTATTCCAGCATCATTTAGAACTACACAGATGAAGTAGGCTGTCAAGAGCAGAAAAATCTTTCTCAGTCTCCACGCACCCGAGGCAAAATCGCAAGTTGTTTTCACATACCCACTTTAACTGCTTGTTTTTAAAATGTATACAAAAGCTTTGCACTTGAAATCAGATAGATACCATCTCCCTCTACGAACTGAAAACAAGAGATACAGAGTACTTTTGTATGTTGTCCAAATCCGAGGACTGCAGTTTCTCAAGATGAAAATGCCAGTTCACCTCAAGTCTGTCACATGCTTCTTGTTTCACTGTTTATCTCAAAAGCACATACTGTCAGTGCTGCAGAAGAGCTTGGTGCCTTTATGATGTGCGCTCAGAGCTTTAAGAACAGTGGCAAAACATTTGTTTCAAGTGATTATTAAAGCATTCTTCTCGCCTTTATTCCTTTAGAAGTGTAAAGAAATCCTGCGCCAGTAAGATTGTATAAGTTGCAAACAGACACTGTGTCACTTGAACCAGATCCTTTGGTTCCCCCCCTTACTGTCAAGGATAAGCCCCCAATACAGCACGTGGAGAGGAGAAGAGGATAACCTGGGAAACGTACCACTTCCCCCCAGCCCGCATGGGAAAAGCCAGTATCACCCATTCTACCAGCTGTTTTAAGCTTCAGAGAAGCAGCATCAACTTTGTAATTACTTCGAGGAAAATATTTTGCCAGATCGCTGGCAAAACCTGATTTTCTATCTCAGTTAAGGTGTGTAAACTGGCGTGACTGAAGCAAGGTGTGCTGGAACCTAAAAAGACTAATGGTGAGATGATTATGGAGAGGAAGCACGATCACTACATATCGAGTATTTTAATAGAGGTAAGGCACATTATTAGCAGTTTTAGCTTTAAACAAATATTATCTCAAATGAAAAGCCCCATGTTTTTCCATGTTTCGGCTGTTAACTGTCTTACGAGTCAAACAAAGCTCAATTCAACATCAGGTGAGAATTTTTTGTGAGAAACTTTATGGCTGCAAAAGCAGCAAATAACAGCTTAGCGGAATCCATGGGGTTCTGAAAACCATCAGCTTGGCTTGGCAAGGGTAGCTCAGGCTGCCTCTGCAAGCTGTCAGCAAATGGAGCTCTGCTTGTCGGTATCCATATGTATACACCTATTTACACAAATATATACCTACAAATATCCATATGCATATTTCTCACTACTTTTTTCAGGAAAGGAATCACTCTAACTCAGCAGGCTTTAGCATCCTGTGCTAGGGAGAGCAGCGGGGGAGTGTGTAGGGAGTGAAGGTTCTTCTCGAAAGGCAGGTGGAGGTGAGGAAAGCAGAAAGGTGAAAAATCATCTTCAGAGCCCCCTGAAAGTCATAAATATGTTTTTTTTCTGACCGCTCTTTGCCAATCTCCTCTAAGCATAACACTTTTTGAGTCATGCCATGGTACTTGAGACAAAAACTACTTTTTTAAATATATATGTATATGTATCATTTGTCTATATATATATATATGTGTGTGTGTGTGTGTGTGCGCGCATGAGATATTTGACAGAACTCCAAGTAATCATTCTGTTTATGCTCACTGGTGTTGTAACAGTAATGAGGAATGAAAGCCATGAATTTTGTGATTGGCAAAAGGCAGCAAAAAAGATGTCAAGAAAATATGCGAGCCTGGTACCCCACATTGTTTCTGCTTTTTAGTGCACTGTATCCTACCCAACAAATTTGTTGCCCTGTATTTATGGAATAGAGTTTATAACAGCATCCAATGCCTTCTTTTTCAAAGGTAAAGGTAGCTTCTGAATAAAAGATGGTTCCCATTGCGTGACTAGGTGTATATGACAGAGATGCTTCCCAGTCACATGCCGATGCTGGAGCTAGAAGGAGAAGGTTGCCACCAGGGCTGCTCCCTCAACCACAGCCCCCAACTTACGTCTAACGGCCCCCAGCAGCAGGATGTGGGTGATTCGGTGCTGTGCGCCAAAGGTCTGCACGCCAGGGTAAATAACCCCATCCCAACCAATAGTTGGAATAGGTTAATTGCCTATCTTTTTTACTCATCTGCAAATTCAATGAATCACAGCAATAAAGACTGAGAGCTTTGATTTTTTATTTTTAATTCATTGATATCACCATTCAAAGTTATCCATAGCTCTTTTTAGTTATATTTGCATTGTAACAGTGACATCCACTGGCCAATGTAAATAGCACCTGGTTATCTTCTGCTGAATAGGACTTGGTTATTAAACTAATAGGGACTTTAAATACCTAAACAAATTTATTTCAGATGAAATTAAATAAAACTGACTGTTCATCATCCAGTGAAACATGGAATATATTAAGGATTATGGTACTGTAGTACCACACATTTTGCATTTAGGCCTACTCTCCTGGGGTAAGGAGATAAAATGAAATTAAATAAAATGAAAATTAAAAAAAATAGAACTAAATTAAATATAGCAACAAAAGAAAACTAGTGTGAAAAGAAATACCCATTACAAAAAAAAGTAACGGTGAGAGGATATTTATTCTGAAAACATCTGCTTTTCAGTCGTTCAGTCACCAAGAAAATAATAACGTAGGATTTTCTTGGCATTTTAGAATTTAACTAAATTCTGGATATTGCAAAAAAGAGATTCTCTTTTTACTAGGGCAAATTTATACCAGTGCTAAAGATAGTATCACAACAATATAATAACACTAACACGATAAGCAACAGCAAGAAAAAAATCACGTATCTGTAGTAGGGAGGGTGAGGAGCGAAGGAAATACACCCCCCATTAAAGATCAGCTGATGCTTTAAGTTTAGGAGTTGCAAGATAACCACTCTTCAAGAAAGTCAGAAGTAAACGCTATGAGAAATCACGTAAAAGTAAAATTTAGAGAACAGAAAGATTATAAATCCATTTCCTGTTTACTGATGGCTCATGAAAGAACGGAAAAGGAGCAAAAAAAGAAAACGTGCATAAAACCAATACATAGATGTATTCATGTTCTGAACAAAATGTTGCAAAATCTGAATAAGCCTAAGAGAACTAATCTAACTTCACAACTACCGTTGTCAATAATGGTTAAACAGAGCTAAAGTTCTTCACCATTACTTTAAAAATTATGGCTCTGGCATCTTTTTTTTTTCTTCCACCCCCAAAGGAAAATCACAGCTATTCTCTGTTAACTATCTATCCTGTTAGGAATGTACACAAATAAAGATGATCCCTATTGCTACAAACATTGTGTATCTGGACTTCTTCCCTTGACTTGAAAGGGAGGACCACCCTGCTGACATGTGGCAGGAAAAATGGTAATAACATAAATCAGTTAATCTTGGTGTTGATGAATTGTTCTGCAGGAGAGGGGTCGCAATGGGGAAACTGTTTATGCTCTGAAAAGGAGCCTGTGTGCAGAGAAAAAAGGAGCAGAGGAGAACGGGAGGTAAAGAAGGAATGTGGGCTTGGATGGTTGAACTTTTTTCTGACTTTCAGTTCTGTCCTTGTGTCAGTAATGGAGAAATAAAATGTGCAAAACACTCAAGTACTGCAGGAGGAGGAAAATGCTTGCTGATACCTCCCTGCGACAGCTGCTTGTTTGAATAGGGGGCATTTGTCATTTTTATGCCACTGCATTTGTCTGGGATGCAGATTTCAGGAGAGCCATCAGGAAGAGGAAGCATGCTGAAACTTCCTGGAGAGCCTTAGATTTATTTCAGATAAATCAGGTAATTATTTATCTGAGTTATTTGTGCCACAGGGTCCCCCCATCAGTGTTAACAGACTAGAGGATGAGCGATAAAAACATCAGAAGAGCTGACAGCTACTGCTCTTCCTCCTTTGCCTGGGACAGCTCAGGCTGTCCCCACGCTCGTGCAGCTTTATCAACCTAGCGCCTACGGCATTTTACACACAGAAATGGATTTATTCTCTCTCAGGTCCTGAAGCAGCCCATGAAGTACATTGACGTAGCCTCCCTTACAAGCCAGGAAGGAGAGGACTACATGGGTTCCACAGAGGTAGCGTGACAATAACACGGACACAGATTTTCCATGGCTCGGTGGGCTGCAAGCAGACCATGGCTTGCAGAAGGCAGGGCTGGTAGGTGCTACTCCAGCCTCCACAAAGGAGCTCTGCTTCCGTTCCCTTATCTGGTCTCATTTTAAATATACTGAGCCAGTCACTGTTACTTATGTAACAGAGATACCAGTAGGTGAAAATCTCATCTTTTTTTTGAAACAGAAGCCGCTGAAACCAGAAATCACAACCAAGAGTCATGAAAAACACACGATCCATGAGTTTTGTCCTCTAGGGATGAACAGTGCTAAGGTTATCCCTATTTTAACAAGGAGTGGAGTGAAGGAGAGACAAGATATGAAGGATATTTTAATTTTCAAAGAAACTCAAAGGTTTCATTTCTATGCCTTCATTGCCTTGTACCAGTCGTCTGTCCCCTACCCACACCTGGGCATTCAGTCCTAGGTTTTCCTCCCCTTTTCCCTGGTTATTAAAGGAGCTGCATCTACCAGCACCAAACTGCCCTGAGTTCTCATGATAAATGTTCTTCTATAAAGTATAAGAAATAACTCAAATCCCTGCTCTTCCCAAGCCCATTTCACACCAATTAAATATTTATGTGAACCACAGGAGAAGGTCTTTGATGGCATGTGATTTCAGCTGGGTGAAAATCGCTCCTATGATAAATACTTTATATGAACCAGCGCCTCTTAGAGCAGCTTTGGCAAGAGAAAAAGGAAACATCTGGTAGATAGGAGACACCACCTGGAATTTGGGAGGTTTATGCTCCACTATATGCTCTGATACACAGCACTCAACGAATCTTGTAAGATCGTGGTGTTGTCCCCCTGCTATCAAAGACAGCTTCTACATTTTGATTTTCCCAGCCCGTGTCCCTCCCAAGCTGCTTTGCTGAAGCAGAAGCACTGGTGCTTACAGGCTAAAAGCATTTCAAAAGTTTCCGGAGGAGCTGTGCTGGGAGGGAGTTACGTTCAGCGGAGGGGCTGTGGAAACACGCCGGCAGCACCAGGCTCCAGCAGTAAAACAGGCGGGGGGTTGCCCACCTGCAGGGCTGGGCATGCTCTGGGTACGTCTGCCTGGGGCAGGAACTGGGCTGGATTCAGGCCATAGGTGACGCTGAGAAGATCAGCGAAGTCTGAGAGGAGGGTTAACTTCCATTTTCAATCGAGTTATCTGCAATATCTTTGCAAAAATCTCCCTTGCATCCCTCCAATACCATTTTTCCTGAAAGCATCTACCGAAAGAAAGACACGTGTGGAGATCGAGATCAAAATAAAAGTAAACTACCTGAATATCATTTGTAATTACTAGCAAAAGTTGATTACACACTCAGTGACACACAAACATGTGCAAGCCCCTTAGAGGTTGTAAATCTAAGGAGCTGAGGCAGATTCCAAATACATGGGTTGCAGTTTACAAAGGTGAAGGAAAAAAAGACAGAACATGGAAACTATAACAGATTAAATATAAAAAAGGGTGAAGAATAAACTAAATACTTAGGAAAACAGAATTAAAAGAAAAAAAATTATATAGCTATATAAATGACAGGCAGGTAAGATGTTTTTATAGACTTTATTGCCCCCTATATGCTTTTTTTAACATTTTGAATAACCGGAAAACATAGTGTAATCTGACTCTTGAAACAAAGCCATTGGCAAACAGCCTCTTCCTTTGTGAGGATTGCATTAAGTCTTTAGAGCAATAAAAAAAGAGAAAGGCATTTTAATAAGTCGTGGTTTCATAAACTCAAACCTAACTTATAAGGAGGACAATAAGGAAAAAATGAGAGTAGGGGCAAATGTTGACGTTGAGGTTATGTGCAACTACTTGAGCATCTACAATGCCATTATCTAGCGAAAAAAAAAATGTCAGACCCTACAGAAAGGCCATTTTTGGCAGACAAGTAAAAGTCTAGAATTTCTTTTCAGGCTCCTTAGCACAGGCACCTACTGTGTCCTGTGAGTCAGTCTGGTGTCCCCACAGACACACCAAGCACAACGTCGCACTTCAGTGTGAGATGAGAAATAATTCTATCACAGCATGAGCAAAAACACAAAACAAAATGGAAAACCGATGAGTTTTCCCCTGCTACCCTGGTTGGTATGACTCCTTTTAATACCTGTGGCAGAGCTAAAGGCTTCGTATTTCTTTGCAGTACCAACAGGAGAAAATGCTGCTAGTGCAGGTTGACCGTGTGGCATCAAAGAGTCCCAACGGCTCGGTCCTGAGGTCTCGATCGCTTTGGCAGCCCCTCCCCAGGTACCAGTAAGTGCATCCTGAATGAAGCCAGTGATACCTCCTTCAAACTCGTATTCCTACTCTTTATTTGACACTTCCTTCTCTCTTTGCTTTAGCTTTCCCCTCTCTAAAACAGAAATGTCTATTTAGATAAGCATTTTAGAAAAGGATCATCTCACAGGTATGGCCAGCATCCGCAATTATTAACTGTTCGCTTTTAGCAGAGAGCATTCATAATTTGAAGAGCAGATCTGAATAAAATCGGGATTCTCAAAGACCTTCTATTAAATAAGCAAATCAAAACCATAGACCAGAAAATCACCAAACCTGGGGCTTTTGGAAAAAATTGTAGAAGCTCAGGTGGACTCCCAGTGGAAGCAGTCAGCTTTATTAAAAGCACATGCTGCTTTACTGCTTTGAGATTTATGAAACATTATCATCCTAGGATGATAAAGGCTAGAATCAAAGATACTACCTTAGCATACTTCATTAGAGCAAATAATAAGTCTCCAGTAGATGAAGTTTTGGTTCCTTTAGAAATGGCGTGTTCCTCTTAGGTAGTTCTGTAAAGAATATAAACAGGGAAATAATTTCTGCAGTGTTAGTGTAACGATCACCACGTTTAAATAATTCTGGCTGGGGGAGGGCAACAGCAACGGGGCTGCTGGCGTCCTGGCAAACCGGAAAGCCTGTGACAAGAAGTAGAATAAGAAATTACGCTAAACCCCATGAGATTCTTTTCAGCCATACAAGTTTAAATTCTCTGTGTGAATCTGCAGAGTTTTGAGGGTGTGCCCAGGTGATACAGTCAAAAGTGATGCTGTTAAAGAACAGAAAATTAAAGGATGTTTTTTACTGTCATATATATCATTCTTGAGCTGGATAAGTTACACTTTAGCTTTCAGTAAATCTTCCCATACGTTCATTTGGATATTTTTTAGAAGTGTTGAAACTAATTGCAGAGATTGATAATATCCGTTATCACAATTACAACTTAAATCTAAAAGTAGGCACCCAAAAGGATAATTGAATCTATTCTCCACACGTAGACTAATGGTATGAATATGAAGAAATATGAAACGCTGTTCTATTAAAAGAAAAATGATTTAAGTAAAATGGGAATATAATGGTTATTTCAGAATAAAATTCCAGGGAATGGTGTAAGTTTTAAAACTGGCTCAGCTCAAGACAGTAACTGTTAGAAATGAACAAGACTGGCTTGAACAGCTGAATTATTACTATTTCAGAGGTATCTTGCCTCAAGGCCAAGTGATTTCTGCGGCTCTCCCTATCAGCTAGATGGAACATTGGGAGGCTCTAGCTTCAGGGGGAATGAATGGCTTTCTCATGTCTACTGTCACTTCGACAGTATCAACTTAAATGGTCCCCTGACTTTATCAATTGGAAACAGAAACACATTTTTATTTTACTTTATGTACAAGTTCAACTGCGCTTAAAGACAAACGTTGATCTTCTGAACTCTGTATATCTTCCTTTTTGAGCACACAATTATGTGATCAGAATTTTACTCGCCTCTGATTGATTTAGCCAATAAGCGCATCAGGAAAGTTTTAGAGCAACTGTCACAAAACTTACAGCAGCCGATCGAAACATCAAATGAAATAAAGAGTTCTACCCCCACTGGTGCTAACGGAAAGCATCAGGTCCTCTTCATGGTTTTGAGTTACCAGGGGTAAAATTGCTTCCTCTGGTTAGCAGGATGTTTGGCTCAGTAACAGCAATATTTTTCCTCATCGTACCATATGCGGAAGGAAAAACAGTCTTAATTTCAATCATTTTAATTTGAATTCTCAGCAGTCAAAAGATTAACTCCATCATCATAAAACGTATGAAAGCATCATTCCAGCTGGAAGCAACATCACCACCTTTGCGTATTTTCTAATTCTTATTTCAACATCAGGTAAACTGACCTATTTTACCTAAAATAGTCCAGAGGCCATTCTTTTGGAAAACCTGCCAGAAAGTTGCTTTTGTGCAGAAGATTTTTGAAAGACTTTGTATTATTTTAGATATATTAAAATAGTTTTCAAACACACATTTAAACCTTTCTATCACGTTTTTCCTCCCTAAATAACACTATTGTTCCATTATCCAAGAGACAGCATTATAGCATGCAAAACAACTGCTGAGAATCTTTCTCCCAAGATGTCTCTATAGTTTTCTATTTCAATAGCACAGGTTTTATTTATTCTGTATTGAATAAATTAAAGGGATAGCTAGCAGCAGCACAATTCCTAGAGATTCTATAGATAAGACACTGAAATAGTAGTCAGAAATACAAACATTTAGAGGTCATGACCTTATAAGAAATGATCCTCAGACGGACCTTTGGAAAGAAGTCCATAGGATGAGGCCCTAACAACTGTTCCAATACAATTCTTTATTTCCCCAATCTGCACTGTTTTATCATAGAGTTCTTTAAAAAGAGCATTTGGGAAATGCCCACTGAAAAAGATTTCATCTCCAACTCTCAAGCAAGAAACAACCTCAAAAATGAACTTAAGACAAAGGATGTAAGTCAAAGGCCAAGTTTCATTACAAGTGCTATATGCTTCCTAAGGAAAACATATCATAAAACCATAACCTTCACAGATGTCCTTCCAACAGTACATGCCGACTAAGACAGAAAAAAAAAAAGCCTATAAAGCATCACATACTGAAGCCTAAATAACGTTGATTCAGTCAGATATATCTCCTGATCACATAGGGAACAAAGAGTGCCAAAGTCCTCCGGCAGATATCCTAACAAAAATTCCCTGAAAGAAAGAATCTGGTACTGCAACGTATTTAGCAGAAACAGCTACTGGAAATGGTATTTCCATTTCTCTGACATAAAGATACACCGGGGTCAAAGATCAGTGTGGCTGAGCTGCACTGCTCTGCTTATCCTGCAGAGATGTGACATGATTAGGGAGTCACATAAATCAGCTCAAGCTGAAATGACTCTTTGAAGACATCGGTTAATAACACAGTCAACGCAGACCAGCTTCATGAGGCTAACGAGGGGTAGATAGCTTAAGAGAGAACATCCTGTGGAGAAGAAATTAACACACTACTTTTATTTTAAAAAATCTTACAGAAAAACCCCAGAACCTCTTCACGATACCTCCTGTTCCCCTTAAATAGTTAATTTGCCAGAGGCACTCAGTCAATCCAAACTTTTGCATTATTTCATTTTAAAAGTGAACTCTAGAAGGTGTTTGCTTATGCGGTTTCGGTGATGAATGGCATTTACTAGCTGCAGTTATATTCTGAACTTTCCTAACAAAGTCTGAACTACGGTGTTTGAGTAGGAGAAGCGTGCTTAATGAACACCAGCATGATCAAAGCCTACAGTCAGGACAGCTAGAAATAAACTTGTCTCGATTTAGCCTTAAGCTAGGGCTACAAATTGGTGGCAGCATAAAAACTGAGGCATGCTTATTAGCAGAGAGGGGCGTCCAAGTCAGATGCGGTCAATAAACACCTTGATTCATCTGTTTCTGAGGCAGCAAAACAAGAATCTGCTGTGGTCCACTAGACTTTTAAATGCACCGACAGAGGACCGTACTCAAGTGGAGATACGCTTCCTCCCAGTAGGCTTTATTATTTCAGGCAAGGAAATCAGGGCTAGGTAGAGCGATCCCATATGTACCTCTACCCAACAAACCCTTGATGCCATTATGGAAGTAGTACCAACTTTTTTCCCTATCAAATGGGATAATAGCCCTTTCCTTTCCCCTAGGTCTTATCTATGTTATATTTAGCTCATGAGGACTTCGGAGCACTAGTTATTTCTCATACAAACTGTACGAGCCTTTCTTATTATAGTGGCTGGCTGATTCTGTTTGGGCTCTATGGGCTTTGACAGAGCGAAAAAAAAAAAAAAGACTAGATGTAGGCAGACCGGATACTGCTCCCCCCTAAGTGACTTGGGACAGATCTGATTTGGGCCTAAAATAGCGTTTATTTATATCAACTGATGATCTGAGCCTTCTCTCCCCCCCCATTTCTCAAAACAAAAACCAAAATTAACCTAATTGAAGGACTCCTTGACAATTCTTCATCCTCACAGTTGTCAATGTCGCTTCGTATTCCTACTGAAATCAGGCCTTGAAGCACCAAAATATCACAGGAAAGGCATTTCGCACGCTAGTGACCGGGAGCAGGAAATAATGGAAAACTCATGAGAAAACACATCTGGCGAGTGTACAGGCTCAAATCATGGAGATACTGTACTTCAGAAGAGTAAAAAAAAAAAAATTGCTTATGATTCCCAAGCTGCACCCGAGCTATGGAACTCATTTATAAATAGTCCATGAAAGCAAAGAGAAAAGCAACAGCGAGATGCACTGACTGGAAATCAGTTACAACATTTTGGGGAGTGAGAAACAGGCAATTGCAGAAGACATGTTCCCACATTTTTACAACTCCTAAACGATTTAAATCCGTCATCCATATTTGTTTGATTATTTTTGCTTGATGGACTAATGGAATGTTTGATTTTACTTAACAACTTACTAACTCAAAAGAAAAAAACATATTATGGTAGTTCGAAATCTCACTAGAGGGAGCTCTGAGTTTATTTTTAACTAGGAAAGCAAACATGTATGGGATCTCATCATCTGTTTTGATACAGTTTTACCAGCTCGAATGAATATTTTTCCTCTTTAGCCTATTACTGAGCAAATCAAATAAAACAAACAAACACACAAACACCACCAAAAAAAACCCCAACCCACAGATTCACTCCGGTGTTCATGGGATGCTATGAAAGGTTACAAGAATCTTGCTATTTCTTTAGATAGGTTGGTGTTTTTTTTTCCCCCAGAAGTCAAAGACAAGGTCCCTTGTTTCATTTTTACACTGCCTCAGCCAGAAGACATGGTATTTTATCGCCACCATTGCACAGAACTTTGCTGTGGGACAGTATCCCAGATTTGCCAAAGAAATCTCATAGGGACTTAGAGAAATACAATATGTTATAGAATCACGTATTCAGTGATTCCTGATGTTTTTGTGGGCGTTTCATTGTTGTTTTTTTTTTTTTTTTTTTTTTTTTATTTTGTTTAAATATTCAGAAAAAGCTAAGTAATCAAATAATCTGAATTCTAATGAATTCATATTTCAACTATTACACAGATTTTCTAACGTCATCTGCAAAATATCATAGGAAGTTACATAAGAGCAGTACTTGTTCCCCAGTTCTAGCAGACACATCTTTGTCATGATTTTTGCACACTTTTTTCCCAGCTTACAGCTTGGATAACAAGCATTATAGAAGACGTGATTTAGGGGAAAAGAGGGACCAATGTAACTTCAAGCTTATCCTTGATGTGTTCAGAGCAGCCCCAGGGCTTCCCTGGGGACAGATATTCAGACTCCCTAACATTCCCCCAAACTAAAAGAGCTTTGCACGACCTCTAGCACTGCAAAAGCTGCTGCTTCTTTCCAAATGCCATCTTCCCATCGGAGGCAAGAAAAAAAAAAAGAAAAAAAAACAATTATCTCAGTGGTACATTGCTCTGTAACTAAGGTGTTTCAGCACAGCCTGTCCCTGCATCCCTGCCTATGGTCCCGAGATCCCAAGCAATGCTCTGGCAGAGCAGCTCTGCTCCAGCCAGGGAATGTCGTTGGAGCAATGCAACACTGGCTTAGAGAAAAATCTCCATCCACAGGCTCACTGCAGCAGGAGTTTGCAATAAGAGCAGACAGCTAATTAAAGAGAGCACAAGGCAGAGCTGCCTGAACCGCAGCCCCTGGACTGAGGACCGTCTTTCCAGAGAATGCACACCAGGAAAATCTCGTGCCTTCTCATTTTCAGGCTGTAGCACGAGGCTTGCTTTAGCTCCCAACCAGCCTGTGCTGCTGACAGGCAGCAGGGGACCCCTGCAGAACACCTGAGCAGAGGACGCTAGGGATGAAAGGCTCTAGTATCTCTGTACAAATCCCACTGATTAAAATAATAATTAAAAAAAAACCCCAACCCACAAACAAACAAAACCTAGCCAAACAAAAAACCCCCAACAACACAAAAGAAGAAATTGCTGCTTCTGATATCACCCAGAGCAGGTGCTTCAGAGACATAGAAGTCTATGTGGACAGCTTCAGAGACAAGGAAGTACTGCAATTCTAACTATAGAAGTCTATATATTTTTGATAAACTAGATTAATCTGAATGAAGATTAATGTTGAGGCCTTAAACTTTTGTATTAAGGATTGGTGGCAGACACATTTGTAGAAGAGTTGTCTGTCAGTCACTAAAAAACTGCCTATCACTATCCATCTTCATCCTAATTTCTGGAAAAAGCAGATTTTCACTGTATGCTCTGAGAAACAGAGCCCAAAAGAAGCGATGATGTGGTCTAACATTGGCTGAAGGTACAAAGATCACTGCACTTACTACCTAATCAGAGCTCGTGCTCCCCATCAGGTGATACGGAATTAATAGAAATTTCTAGTCTTTGAAATATCTTAGGAGAGCCTTGTTGGCATAGACTGAATACTTTTCTGAAATATAGTCCTTTGTCCAGGTCGGTTAGCTTCAAGAGAAATGTCACTGTGTTATTTTCAGGAGGTGAACCCACGCAGCCACGTATGTGATCACAGACCTCTGTGATTACAGTTTTCATACTTTCATATCTATGTAATTTTTAGGTTTGGGTTTTTTTTTTTTTTTTTTGTCATTATGCATATATATGAGAAAGGCTGAAGCCAGAAAACAAAACACACACAGAGGATGTACGTGCTAACCAGGAATCCTCGCTGAATAGGAGCGTTTTTACCCCCCAGGGAAGGGTGAGGCACGGTGGCTCAGTGATACCATCGGAGCGCCATTCTTTGAAGACTCAGAAACATGGCATTCTAACTATCAAAGGATCAATTTTATTTTAATTTTTTAAGCATCTCAGTCTCTTATTCTCATGTAGTAATAAATAGCCACAGGATCATGCCTAGACTGCAAAATCCACACCCTAGGTTACTTGGAAAAAAAAAAAAACAAACCCAAACCCCAAGATCAAACTGATTTTGAAATAAGGTTAAGACAACCCGTTTTCCTTTGACCTCACATAGGAATTTCATCATAGACAGTAATATACTGTCTCATAGAATCAGTTTTTAACATCTCAAACTGAATACCTTTAAGTGCATTATACAAAACAATTCTCCCTATTGACTGACCAAGTCCAGCTTTAAAAAAATCTTAGTTCTTCCTTCCCCTGCAGCGCAGAAGTTTTAAGTCCTTCAACACTTCTAAACTGAAGATTAGAGAACATTAGAATGACCCACCAGGTGCATTTGCCATAATCTTCCTTTTTCTAGCCATAAGCTCTGCTAATATTCAATTTTTCAGTTCTGTACTCCAGCAGATCTGTAGATTAAGCTAAAAATTGAACTTCTACCTGTCTTTCAGCTGGTTTTTTTTTCTACTGATAAGACCTACAGTTATTTTTATGTCCTCTAGTTACAGTACCATCTGACCACCTAAAAGTGAAGCAAATTAACAGGAAACTCAATGGCCCTCTGAACATTAAAGGTAAAAATATATGAAAAAAAAAAAAA
>VXBH01000733.1:23958-67093 GCA_013400035.1 Rynchops niger
TCCAGTACTTCTGAACCCTTGGTGCGTTTATAGGAATGTACCCGTGTTAGTCTTTTTGATTACTTTTACAGTCTGTTTGTGCAGTTTGCCTTCATTTAAAGTCTCACAAAATCTGGAGCTGCACATCCTTATTATACAGCCTACATTTCTTGCAGTAAGTCTGAAGTACCGTACAGAGAGCTGATAAAAATTAGTATTAGTACTGCATTTGACACATACCTTCAGTTTAAAAAAAATAGTCAAAAAACTTGATGGAACAACTTTATTGTACTTGGAAAATCAAGGATCTGAAAGTTTGGGAATTACAACTTTAGAGCTACTTGTAGAATCTGAATTAGCATCTCCTGCATCTGTTATGATGCCACCTGCTATTACATGGCACATACTTTTTCACTCATGTAGGGCAAAACGTTGCCTTATGTGCAATTAAGGTTCATCTCACAGAGGAGAAATATTTTTTTTCATAATCAGCTTTAGAAGCACAATTTCTTAAATTTTGGACATTTTGATTTTGCAAAATTATGTCAACACGGGCTTTTAAATTTACATTTTCAATTTGATCACGTGAAAACGTATTGACTCTCCGCCTTGGTCATCGCAATGCCATAGCCACTTGTTTCCCAACAAAAGCCCTCTTCATTGAAACCAAGTTTGTCTTCTCTACACAGCTGCAAATTTAGGATAAGCAGGATGTATATTTTCACCCTCAACAACTCATAATAGGAATTCTTCAGAGTAAAATCTTCTGTCATGGGAGAATTACTAGGAATGGATCATGAAAATATTTTGACCCTACAGTTCCAAAGCAACAAATGTAATCTTTCCAGTACTGTCTGTTTTGTTTTGTTTTTTTTTTTTTTTGGAAACAGGTTTAACACATCTAAGTCTATAGTTACAGCAAAAAGATTTGTTAATCAATATGTTTTTATTTCTGCATTACATTTTTGGTACATAAGGTTGACGGTAAGCTGTTCTCACAACATTTTGGAGAAAACAGCATTAAATATAAAAAATAAACCGAATGGTTATTCTGATTTTATAGAAGCTCAACAGTACCAAACATGATGCTAGCTTTGCTGCTGACATAAAGAACAGTTATAATAATAATTGACCTAAATCCAGACAAGATGGTAATTTCTAGGTATAAAATATACTTAAGTACCACAAAATTAATCAGAACAAAAGAGAGTCTAGATATGATCAAACTTTTCAGCAGGAAAAAAGTCAACATGTGAGCACTCAGAGAAGTGCACCTTTAAACTCCCTTTTGCAAATCTGAAGTCATATTTATAGTCACATGTTAGCTATTTTCATACGAAAATGAAGAAACTGTGCTGGAGACTGTTCCTTCTGTTTTTCTGTCCAAGCAATGAAAAGATACGAGATGAGTTGTCTTCATTATGAGTAAAACTCTGATGACCGCTATGATTTTTATATTGGTTTATAGGTCAAACAAAATTTATTCAGTCTGTTGGAAAGACTGAAAATTTATCCCCCCACAGTGAACTCTAGTGATATTAACTACTTAAATTCTCAGATGATTAAAAAAAATGAATGCAGACTGACATTTATTCATAAAGATGAGTTCTTCTCTTTTTTATTCAACACACACAAAATGAAATTTAATGTGGCCATGGTATCTTAAACAGCATCAGCAATGTGAAAAATGAAGGTCTGTGAACATATTTAATGTTACGACCTCTGTCAGCTGATGCAGCAAAAACCAGATGTGCAAGCTCGTGCTTTAACAAATAAGGAGCCTTTCAGTTCCTCTAAAGGTCAATTATGGCATTTGTGGGGCTAGAAAAGAATGCATAAATATGATTTACAATAAACACGGAGAAGTTGCTTCATTCTAACAACGAAAACTCATGTGGCAGAAGATTAAACTGATAGATGTGCTTGACATTACATTTTAGTTTCTCATAAAGAATTTTTTATAATCCTTATTTGAATTCTAAGGCAGGGACTAGTTCTACGGTGACTCTGGAAGATGGGCAGTCTGAGCTCCTCTCCCAGTTCTGCAAGGATCATGCTGCACAATAAAACAAGACGTTTAACCTCTTCCAGTCCCGTTATTTGTAAATATGAATCATGACACAGCTCATAAGAAAGGGAACAGGCACGTAACAAACATTTATGCAAAGTGTCCTGAGTATTGATATAGCCAAGCTAAATTCAGTTGATTACCAATTGCTCATTTTGATTATCAATCAAGATTTGCCATATCTGGTTAAAGGTCTGTGCTTGGTGTTTAGAGGGGTCAAACACGAACACATACCTTGTAATAAAGCCTAGCGTGATAAGAACGATACACTACTATTTAAGTGAGTAGCCTCTTTTTTCTTCATATCATGCGTAAAAGACAGAAAACAAAGAGAAACCGTGTAGGAGGACTTCCTGTGATTCTGTAAGAAAAGTAGAAACATCAGAAGACTGGGTAAGCAGCAACGTAAGTCAGAAAGCTCACTTGGTCCAAGCCCACTTATCTTCTCCAAAGGAAGATTTTTCCCGTGGGAAATGTGGATTCTTAGTCCTTCAAATTGCAAACGTCAGTGATGTCAATTGAAATTAACTGATGGCTCCAGAGATGTCTCCATCTCATTTCTACAGTCAAACCCAGAACAGGGGGATTCATTAGTTGTACTCTCAGATGATTTTAAGTGGCATGGTATAAGCTCATTTCTTCTAAAAAGATTAACATCAAATAAAAGCATAAAAAGCTAGTACAAAATCTCTGAAATACAACAGATTAATTTTTATATGCATTGTTAATTGTATCAATATGCCTTTGAAAAAGATTCATCCCTTATATATGGAAGATGTCTGGGGGCTTGTCTTGACTCCCAAGTGCTGGTATGACACACGAATTTAGGATGCAGCGGTGTTGACTCTAGCTAAAGCCTATTTAAATTTGTGTCATTATGGTTCTATGATTTTTTGCATTGCTTTCAAGAAAGCTTTGGCCAAGACCTTTAAGTCCTTTAATCTGTCATACTTGTAAGCAAAAAACTTGCGTTCTGTTATTCTGAATCTGTCTTTTCCTTTGTCCTGCTAGTGAGAAGAAAACCCAGAAGAAAACCCAGAAGCTGTTGTTGGAGCTGCTGAGGTTCAGCCCTGAAGAACACTGTCCTAGGGAAGATGCTGTAGAGAAGGGCATGTGGCTTAAGGTGTACAAGCTCCCCCCTTTTCAGGCAAGTTTGCTCGCCCACTCTGAATCCCCTGAGACGCAAAGGTAGAGCTCCATCGCACCACTTTTCTCACGGATACCGCTTAGCGAGGAACAGTTGACCAAGCTTTCCTGTCCTCTGCAGCAGAGCAGTGGGGCATCCTGGCTATTGCTGCAGCTGAACAGCAAAACTCCCACAAACAGAGCAGACGTCACTGTGAGGGAGCGTCTTTGCTAACGTTGTACCGTAACCTGCCCTAAATGGGATTTAAGATAACAAGTATTCCTCCTTTAAGCATGGTATGTCTCCAAACTAAGCACCCAGGATGCCTTAATAAAGTCTGTCATCATCTACCCTGCATTGTGTGGAGAAGATCGTGGCATTGACCCCCATTTTGTCTAGATCAACGTGTGGGGAACACAGAAGCAATGGGGCAGTCAAATGTCTTCCAATGACCAGTGGTGACACTGAAGGCTTTCAGACAGGCAGGAAGATACTGAGAAACATGAGACTTAGAGAAACAGCCATTGCCAGGCTGACCTAACAGCATAAATCCTCACCTGGTTCGCTAGGGCATACTGGCTCTTGAAAACGCCTGGCTAGCTTATACCACATTTCCGAGGGAAATCAGTACAGGGTTACCGCAAAAAGAGCATGAAGAAAAAGGTTAGATGGAGACTGATTATTCCGCTAGCAAGGCCTGCCCCAGGGTCTTGCTATCCTGGGGTGTGTGTGTGGCCCGGAGAACTCCAACATCACAGCCAGGTTTTGGAATCACAGAATGGTTTGGGTTGGAAAGGACCTTAAAGATCATGTAATTCCAACCCCCCTGTCATGGGCAGGGACACCTCCCACCAGACCAGGTTGCCAAAAGCCCATCCAGCCTGGCCTTGAACACCTCCAGGGATGGGGCAGCCACAGCTTCTCTGGGCAACCTGTTCCAGTGCCTCACCACCCTCACAGGAAAGAATTTCTTCCTGATATCCAATCTAAATCCACCCTCTTTCAGTTTGAGGCCGTTACCCCGTGTCCTATCCTTACACTCCCTGATCAAGAGTCCCTCCCCATCTTTCCTGTAGGACTTCTTTAGGTACCGGAAGGCCATTATAAGGTCTCCGTGGAGCCTTCTCTTCTCCAGGGTGAACACCCCCAACTCTCTCAGCCTGTCCTCATAGCAGAGGTGTTCCAGCCCTCTGATCATCTTCTGTTTTCTGTTGCCCCTGACACAACCTCCGTGTTTCTCTAATCCCCTTTCAAATCTCTTGAACTCTACAACACATAGCAGCCAGGCAAACACATCCTCCTCTGTTTCATTTTGCTTTCTTTCTGCTTATCTGGTCCTCTGATGGAGTATCTTCCAATCCCTGGGAGTAAATAATGGATCCCTGCTTGCCATCTTCTTTTTAGTCTTAGTTTGATGGATCCTTTCCTGGTCTGACCACTTTTAGCCATTTGCTTTCTCCCTGGGACAGAGGCCGTTCTCTGGGTCTGGCCTTTCCTAAGCACTTCTAGCTCTGCTGTGTTGTATTTCGTGTGAGATGCCCCGGGCCACGCAGCGCAGAGGATACTGTACAGAGTGCTTTACCGTGCGGCTTAGTTATACGTTCTGTTTGATTCTCAAATATTTTTTTCCCCCGCAATAATTCTCAATTTATTTTCTGGGCGTGTCTTTGGTTTGAGAAATAAGATTTCTCATGCTAATAGAAAATATGAAGTTCCTCACTGTATTTCCCCCTCCCTGAGCACTGCTTTTATTTTTGTCGAGCGATGGATTCATAGGTGACTGTTAAGCAGACAGACAGCTAGCACCACGCTGAGCAAACTAATCTGTCTCTTGCTCCAGAAAGATTGTGTTATCGTTTTTGTCCCATGGTATTCAGGAACATTTTAAAAGATGTTCCGTTACAGATAAGTTTCAAATCATAATGCCAATAAAATCAGTAGCTATAAATAAATTAATTCAAACATGCAGAACTTAATAAACACAAATTGGTTTTGCAATAGTCATGCGTCAGCTCAGTTTTTAGTCTTAACTCTCACTGACGAGATCAACATCAGAAAAATAGCTAGTTAAAGGAGATTATTTCTTTTAGTCTAGTCCTTGATATTTCTTTTTCCATATCTTAAATAAGCTTAGCTCATTTTTTAGATTATTAGCTTTAGGTGTTTTCACCTTGCATATATATAAACTTTTGTATACCACCAAACGTTATCTTGATAATCTGTTTTCATTTCAGTCTTTTGTTTCTTGGATCACCTTTCCTCGGGGTAGTCAGAGATGTCCCACACCCTAAGTAGTACTCTAGGTTTCACTGCGCTTGATAATTATGGGAAGACAATGAATAATGGCATTTTAGGATATGGAGCCAAAGATACAGCTTCAGGGATTCATCCGGCTAATCTGAAGGATACAACAAATCCTTTTTCTCCTGTTGAATCATATGTTTAAAAATTTAGCCTTTTGTTCTCCAGAGCCTGTGAATTCTAAACTACAACAGAAAGAAACACTGAACAACAGAAAGCGACCAGGATAATCCTCAGCTGATGTAAAAACTGGCGTAGTTCCACTGGCACATTAACAACAGCATAAGATTGGTTCTATCATTTTTCATGTCATTCACAAATTTATCTATAATTAAAGCGAGATTCTGCCAGCTAGCTGTGAATAAATAACTCTAACTTGGTAGGTCTAATCCATGTAAGCACAAGCCATCAGATCTATATGTTGCTCCAGCTCTGCCAGAGGTGCTCACATACATATTATATATTATGAAAAAGAAATAAAAATCTTGATTGTTGCAGGGATTTTCCAAAATATCCCCATTTGAGATTTGTGACTAGGATTTTAGTTATCCCCCCAAAAAATTTAGTATCTAATTTAGAAAGTTCCTGGGCAGAGGACATTACGTTTTAATTTTAGCATGAAATTGCCTATATGGAAAATACATGTTCTGGGTGGCTTGTGTGTTTTATTACCTGTTTAATACCTTCACCAAAGACATAGGCAGTGGGATCGAGTGCACCCTCAGCAAGTTTGCAGAGGACACCAAGCACATAAACTTCCATTAACTTAACGAGAGCTCACAAAAGGACAAAGCAGACATGTGGGACTACAGTATCATACCCACCTCGTTCATGAGGGGTCTTCACTCTTTGATCCTCTTGAGTAAGCTGTTTTGAAAGTGTAATAGCATTTTTTTTATGACCATCCTTTCTTATCTTACAGTGATGTGAACCTGAATGAAAATTTTTTTGACACATGAGTAAAACACCAGGTTAGCTGAGACTGAAATCTCTTTTAACGTTATGTTTCACTGTCCTCGGTGAACTGAAGTGACATTTGATCCGCACTTTGAAAGGAACATTGTGCCAGGACAACGGCAGAATACAGAGCACACAGCCATTCGCTTGCGCTGCCCGCCTGCTGCTTACAAAATCAACTCCCCTACAGCTCTAATTGTACTGAGGTACACAGAGTTTTCTGTAAATTGGGAAGATTCAAAGATTTATGTGTTTTAAAAAGGAGAAATCACCCTCTACTAAAGAGAAAAACACAATCTGTGGGTTTGGTTGTTTTTTTTTTTTAATGGGTTATGTGACCATTCTCTATAAATACAATTGCGGAAAAAGCAGAACCCTCCCCCTGCATGCCAGAACTGTTTAGAAATTTGATTCTCTGAAAGTTGCCTGATTTTTGAAACACTATTCATTTGACAAAATACCTTTCCAATTGGTAGCAGGAGTCTACACAGGAAAACATTTGGAGCAACATAAGGGATAGCCTTTAACAAAATGCCAAACTGAAGTTTCCAGCTAAGTCAGGACGTGAAGCAGATTTTGAGTACTTCAAATCCTGTACAGCTCTTCAGTAGGTATTTTGAGGAGATGGTAACCCATGATGCACAGTTTATGCCATAAAACCGCTGGAAGGTTGGAGACGGTGCCAATCTCATTTGTCAAAATTCGTATGCAAAGAGTGCACAAACTTATCTCTAAGGACACTCATCATTCCACTGAATTTTAATTATTTGCGTGCTTCAAATGAAGTAGTGCCTTACGGTCTTATCTTTTATTGGACTAATAACACAAAATATAACTAATAACAATTAATAGTAAAAGTAAGCCCATATTTCTAAGCCTTTGATATATTCAATGAAACAGAACTAAGAGTAGCGTTCAGGAACAGAACCATTCAAAGCATCAAAATAATTGCAACGTTAAAAACCCCAAAGATATATTTGGATGATAATTTGTTTTGTAAAAAAAAAACCCACAACACTAGAAGAATTGCGTATTCTGTGGGTTTGATTTTATAGAAAGGCAAATAAGAAATTGTAGGATTATTTACAGTGGTTTATCCTACCACTTGAAGTGACCAATGTGCAGCAAGTATGACAAGACCAAAGGTGACCGCTATTTAAACACATCTGCCTGGTACACCCTGGAAGTATGAAGCAATAGGTATGAATTCCTAGCTAGATATATCGCCAATAATAAGACAAAACCTAGACTTCATAGAGGCATAGATAATAAAAAACCCAAAACAACAAACCAACAACAAAACCCATAGCTCTTAAGCATAGAAATCACGTCGTATAAAGCTGCTAGAAGCAGTCAAGTATACGACCAAGAATGAAGCACCCAGTATAGTGTATGGTTGTTACCAAAAAAATCTTTCAATAATCTTTCTCACCAAAGTTTCTTAAAAATTCCCAGCAACTGAAGTGCTATAACATACAGCAATTGGCTTTTTAAAATAGGTTAGTATCTATTTAAAAGAAAGGAACAAAAGATATGAATAAAGGGATAGATTCCATAATGGCAGAAAAGTTGTTAGTGGATAATGTAGTGGGACCTAAGCTGCTCAAAATACTTGTATATGGGGAGGAAAAAAGAGTGAACAGTGAAGTAGTAGCATTTGTTGCTGGTAATAAATTATTCACAAAATTTAAAGTCAAAGAAGGAAGAAAACTGCAGAATGATCTCATGGTAGAGAGAGAAAAAAAGTGAGAGGAAATTCAGCATTGAATTTCCCTTTTATATGAACAATGCATTATGACACAGAAAAGATTTTCCTCCACCTAGTTCTCAAAAATAGGTTAAAACAAACAAAACCATTTTCATACAAAGCCTAATTAAACAGTGAAAGTGGTTGCCACAACAGTGTTACCATTATGAAGTGAGCTTCTCTCATCTATTTTGCTCAAGCGAGGTTTTGGGAAGGAGTTCGGTAGCTGCAGATTTTGGGGCCCTTCTAATGCATGGATTAAAGTCTGTAGGACTTGTCATGTGCGGCAATTGCTGTGCTCCTGGCAGGATCTAAAGAGTGCAGAAAAGTTACCAAAACTTTTTGGAGAACAGAAAATAAAGACAGGGGTGAACAAAAGAGTAATACAGTTAATCTGGCAGACAGATGGCGATTCCCTTTTTCTTAAAAAAATGAAAAATATCAAGCAAGGCAAAACGATGATAGCTGAAGTCGTCCAACCATCTCAACGACTCAACCATCCTTTATAATTAGATTACTGAATTCTAATTTTTAAGGTGTTCACCGTGTCAGATAAACAGTTCAGTATCCCCATAAAAAATTTAGCTTTCCTTTATCCCAATGACTACAATCTTCGTTACAGTTGAAATAACTAGCTAATATCCTCAAGTACTAGTAACACCGCAAAGCTAATAACAGAACAAAACGGCAACGAGCAAGCGATTCCACCCAAGGAAGCCTCATCTGGCGTAGTGGGTGGTGTCATAGGCGCAAGGCTGATAAGCTGTACTAAACGCCATGAAACCCAACGGAAGTTTCCCTTATATAGTAAACTCTTAAATACCGGTCAACAGGAAGCCCTTTATTCACCAGGTAAATCAGTCATTTCACAAAATGCAAGCAACTTCATCTTATATGGAACAAAACGAAAAAAATACTGTTCGGCACATGCACAGCTACATATAGGAGATGTACGTGAAATAGGCAAACAGCAAAGCCTGCACCCGCTGTTGGGTACCATCAATTGTGTGATATTTCTGGAAATACTCAAGTCCACTTCACTTTCCTTTATTTCCGACCCACTTCAGCCCCTATATGTGTTGTACCATAAAGCTGCAGGATTCTATTGATTTCTTTTCTGGCAGATTTCAGCTTTTTTATCTGGAGTCCTACATTTNATTTCAGCAACCAAAATTGTTACTTCTTTTTCTTTCCAGTAGAAGCATATTCTAGCTGTAGAATAAAGATATTTTTAGATCTCAGCATCTAAAGCATACAGTTTAACTCTCTTAAAGGATTTAGATGTATACAATAAAACCTCATGTAGCTTCAAACTACTAGCTATTTTTTGATAGGGATAAAAGCATTTTTTCGTTATAAATGTGCGTTTGATAATATATTTGTGCTGACCATCAATTTTTCATCACAGAGCATGAATTTGAAACACTGGTCAAATTTAGCTGTTTTACATTGCCTTTCACTTCAATATGTACATGATTATTACTTCAGTTTTCTGTTTTGTTCTTGGCAATAGATTCCAAATAAGAGAGACTGAAAAAGATACGCCGGTCAATACAAATGCATGTACACGTCAAATTATGTGAATGGTTGGAGTCCCTACAGTACAAAATCCAAGCTATCCACATGTTTGACCACTAGCCACACGTGGAGCTGGTCAAGCAATACTGGTACAATTGGCTTAAGACTAAGTTTAAGTAACCAAATAATCTGATTTGTTCACAATAACTTTTTGGTTGAATCAAACGGTTGTGTTAGGGTGAATGCAGCCAGAGTGACACTCACTTTCTTTAATATACTTTTAATGAAGACCTAAATATTGTCCATTATCTGTTCAGGCGGCAAAGCAGAATACATTATCACTGCTGTTACTTTTCAGATTTCATGTAAAATGAAGTAAAAATGCCCTGTAAAATATTCATGCAGACTTTACGGTGTGGAAATTCATAAACTTAATGGTCCAAAGGGACTGTCCTCCTTGGGGGAACTCAGGACACGCCAGGTCTGTCCCCGAGGGCAACCCCACCGATGGCATCAGCTTGGGCCAGAGACCTCCCGCATTACTCAGACTCCAAGTGTGCATGATAACGTCCTTAATTAACATATTCCAAACTTGATGGATGACAGTCCAATGTACTTTGTGTGAAAATAGCCTAAACGCAAGGATTTAAGACTAATGTCAGCACACGTTTAAAAAAGCATGTTCAACCGGGACCATCTCTTCCCAGGGAGCAGACTAACAGCACGGAGTTTGCCAGGGTGAGTTGGACTAAGCGCTCAAGGGATTTTTATGGACATTGCTATTACTTGGGTTAGGAGAACTTGCTTTAAACATCCTGTCAGAAAAGTGAGGGTTCAACAAATAGTACAACCTCTCACCATGCCTTCGAGTTTCAGTCTTTACAATAAACTGCTGCGAACTAGTAAATCACAGGGATGAAAGAAAATAGTAATGCTCTACAAATGGGTAGCTTAACACATGGAAAGGTATTCATACAAAAAGCACCCATCTCCTGTAGAATGAAGGACAGAGAAAAATATTAGCAATATCTTTTCATAAAGAGGTGCATGTCTAATCCTTACGTGTTTTAAAGCTGCAGGCTGGAAGTAGAATATATTTTGAGTGGTGACTGAGCTGGCCATTTTACTCACTTTGCTGCATTATGGAACACTTGAGAAGTCTGAAAAAGGTAAAGGTTGAAGGAGTGAGTATCATTATGTATTGCCTTTCCAAAATTCTGCAAGGACAGTGGAGGTCCCCCTAGATTAAACTGTTCGACGTTTCCTAATTCAGTAGGAACAGAATAAAATCTCCGCTTTTCCATTTGTACAGAGCAAGAGTGGTAGCTTATAAGGAAGGGAAGCAAAAAGCGAATAGATGTCACCAGGACATTTCCTTCATCCTAGGTTGAGCCACAAACAGCGCAGATCCAACAGCACAGTATAAGTTAATGAAATCCTCAGTCCCTGTGCTTGGGTGTATTGGCAATAAAAGTTCTCAATGACGGTGGGCGTTTTGTTAATGGTCAAAGCACAGGAGGATCCCGGCTCCTTCTGCTTGCTTCACACTATCAGGGAGAAAATGCTTTTAACATGACCTGAGATATGAAGAAACACCAAGTAAGAAAATTTTTACATAGTACTGGATTCAGATTACAACAAAGTGGATTTACGTGGTACTGGACTCACTCTTGGCTTGTACAAGGGTAACAAGAAAACATGTTTTGAAGTGCTACTAAAGTCTAAAAGAGATAAAAGTGTAACAGAAAAAACGTGGCCAACTGCTCTGTTACAGTTTGCCCCATAAATCAGCGTATTGTAATAATTATTTTTTTTAAATGCGGTTCTAATAAAAACAATTACTTTGTCATAGGAGCTCACACATTTCTATGGGGAAACTTCCATCCCTGCTGCTGTGGCTTTCAGATTCTGCAACTCCTTGCCCGTCACACCTGATTAACCCACGTTTATGGAAAGAAACAGCAAAAGGGGACAAATATAGCCCAGTGCTCAAGCGATTCTCCAGCCTGCCATTTATGTAGAAAATTCTTAAGAAGTGAAAATAGCTCTAAATCCAATGCAGTAGGAAAAGACAAGAAATGTTTAATGGTGGGGAATATTTTTAACACTGTGTCATGCAGTCGTCCACAAGTCTTTAAAAAGCGGAGAGAACAATAGAGCCCACACTGTAGACATTCCAGCTTCCACAGGCAAAGCTGGGAGCACTCAAATATGCGCAGGCTGACCACCCACTTGAAATGATGTACTACAGGGGTCCCTCTGGAGATTATGGATGGTATGAAGAAAGTGGGAGAACAGTGCCCTTGTGTATAGACAAGGGATGATTAAATAAACTCTGTTATACCTGCATCGTCATTTTACTTAATGGCCACAAGTAGGAAGACACGAGAATAAGCAAATAATGAAGACAAAATGAATGAAATAAGAAAAAACATTCATTGCCAACTTAAGGAGAGAGACTCCAAAACCTGTCAACGCTGACATCTGTCACAAAATGAGAAACTGCCAATTGGAAGAGAACAAGCTATATATGGTTCTGGCAGCAGTAAGTCATTCCAGCTGGTCACAAAAGCATTTTGCTTCTGCATCCCACCAAATTTGCTCCCCCGTCCTCCAGCCACAAGTTCCCTCGCTATCGCTCTGGCATCCATCAAATCCCTCCCCGGTTTGTTTAAGTTAGCTAACGTAACAGAAAATTATATAGGCAGGGAAAAAGAACCAAGCCAAACAGGGTTGTCTGGAGGGATCGCAAGTTGAAGCAGCTCACCAAAGAGCTCAACGCACGTGAGAGCTGGTGTGTGCTGCGGGAGCGAGCTCAGGGAACGGGAGGGGAAGGGGAACGAGAACACCGCTCTGCTGCTCGCTTCACTGACACCCACCGCAACCCCTAAGACACGCGGACTTGTCATCTCCTAACCCTGGTGTCACTGCAAAATCCATACTCCTGATGTATTACGTCAGAGAACACCAAAAAAAACCCAACCCCATGCAATACCAGAAAAATATTGACAGAAAATATATTTGCAAAAATATTTCGTATGGCTCGCTAGGCTTTTCAGATGCTCTTTAACTTTCGCTGAGTGGCTCTAAATAACATCAATAGCTTTTCATTTCAACAATAAAAGCCCTATTTCATGACAGCGATACGTACCCCTTGAAATGGACTAACATATACTTATATAGAACGACAATAAACTTCCAAAAATTGCAAGGTCAACACCAGTTTTACTGGTACAAAGGAAAGTATGATATATATAGCTGTTTTTTTTTTTAGATAGCCCTATTCTTCTCTTGATTTGGACTTTCAGTTCTTTACCACCAGCAGTTAGTACCATACTTCATTCATTGTCTAAATTATCTGCAATTGCAATTACAGTTTGTGTTATTTTCTGTCACCGATTGTCCATTTTTATAATCTGACTCCCTCTCAGTTTTTTTGAGCACACTGGTAATTAGCAATAGCAATATACAAGTATACAGAAATTACATTTTTAACTTTAATAACAGGAGGCACATAGCAACCTTAGACCCCAGGTATTAACACAGTTTTATGAATGAGTAACCGGCTTCAAAAAGCTCAACTGATTTACTTCAAGCCACCCAAGCAAGACCGTATAGTTGAAAAGAGAATCAAGAAATCCTGATGCCCTGGTCTAAACACTAGACCACACGCCTGCCTTTCGATAATTTACCACTATGTAGTTTACCAAATTATACATTACCATGATATAATTTACCAAAATGCCATTATGCTCAAAGCCATCAGTGCTGCTATAGTTCAACCTTGTGCAAACTTCTCGCATCAGTGTTCACCAATTTTCATAAAATAATTCTGCTGCCACAAAGTCTCGCTACATTTGCTTCTGGAAACTTAGCTATAGCAGAAACAGCATATCAGTTACTCAAATAAGCAAAAAGACCCAACAACCACTGAAAAATAGAGTTATTTCCATTTTTCCAGTCAAATCCTCTGCCTTCTTTAATGACTTAAATTAGGATCGTACATAAAGCTGATATAGCTAAGTAGATCAGAGAGAAGACGCTAACATTCATTTAAACATCAGCATTTAACCCCAGGAAAAGGCGTGGTTCTCTTTAAAAAATATTGGAGAACTTAATGTAAAGTAAGTAGCAGCCTAGGAAAATACGAATATTCATCATGGAAATGGGGCTTGCTGCCATCTCTCATCTACCCAAGGAGTTGTGTTGGGAACAGCGCTGACCTTCCATGACAGTGAGCCTGGGTCACCTTGAACAAGATATTTGGAATTTGTTAAGCAAAAAGAAAATCAAGTCATTTGAAACAGTACCTTATGGTGACAGATTAGGACATGAATATGACAGGAAATTCAAACTAGAGCAACTATAAAAAAAAAAAAATAAATCCCCAAGGTGCCATACATTCAAAGTCAGAATTTAATAAGTGCAAAAGAAAAGACCTGGGTGCTCCCCCCTTGCCTCAGCCCTACGGCGCTCTCATTTTCAGGAAGCAGAATGTGACAAGTCAGCAAGTGTCTGAGATGACCTAACAGAGGGAGCTGGCTTCTACCCTATCAGCTGTTTCTGAAGCTATGGAAAAATAACACCAAAGCAAGTGTATGCCCTCACGTGTTCAAAGACACAGAGGAGTATTTATGAATATCAAGAGAGTAAAGGTCCTGAAGGGTTTAATTCCCTTCAAATACCAAGAGATGGGTGTTGGCCTCTTCTCCCAGGCGAATAATGACAGGACCAGAGGAAATGGTCTGAAGTTGTTGCAGGGGAGGTTTAGGTTAGATCTTAGGAGGAATGACTTTCCTGAAAGAGTGGTCAGGCACTGGAACAGCCTGCCCAGGGAGGGGGTTGAGTCCCCATCCCTAGAGGTGTTTAAGAAACGTCTAGATGTGGCACTTCAGGGCATGCTCTAGTGACAGAGATTGTAGGTTGTTTGGTTGGACTCGATGATCTCAAAGGTCCTTTCCAACCATCAAGATTCTGTGATATTTTCAAGATAGCATACCTTTTGGGTACCATTTGTGGTTTGGTTTTGTTTAAGTACATCTTTATTTTTAAAAAGCTATTTGGCAGCATATAGCCCACCATAGCACACAGCCTGAAATGAGACTAGAACTTAGGAACAGACCATTTGCCATGGAAATACCTAGTCTGCATCAATTATGGTTTTGCTAATAGTGCGTTTCTTTACATTAACGTTTTGTGTGAGTCAATGGGAAAGGCTGTTTTGAAATCCATCTCCAGTTGAACAGTGGGAAAGACCTTCACAAAAAAAAGAGGTAGATTTTTTCTACCTGTTAGCTTCTCAATGTCTTAGATGTATTCCAAATACTTTCTACGGTATTTCTGAGGGCATTAAAAGGTTTTGGAGACATTCTCTTTCTGACTCAAACAACATGGTTTCCCACTATCTTCATCAAGGCATCTGAAACGGAACAGCACTGCAGTTGGACTCAGCAATCGAAAAAACCCCGAAGAACAGGACAGTGCAAAGCATTACATGAGGTTATAAAGAGAGGGGAAGTATAATTGAGCTACGTGTACTATTCTAGCAATGTTATTTTAGGATGATAAAAGTAAATCTAAACCCTTCGTGATAGAAAATCAGGCCCAGAATGTTTAACGAGATCCAGCACAATCGTTCTGCTCTGTAAAGGCGTTGGCATCTTGCCAGAGGAATGACTACTGCGCTTTCATTAATTTCACATTTTTTTTTAATATTGCTACTATTAAACCTGAATGAATTGAGCAAAAGCGTACAGCTGTCCTTATCATCATCATCTTATTCTGTGATGTTATGCGAAATCCTATCTCTGTATTCAGTTAACCACTATTGCCCAGGCGCAGCGGAAGGCTCAATTTGACTAACATTTCTAATATTCTTTGAGACGCTTCAGGCACCTTATGCTTGAATGAAGGATCCAGAGTGTTACTACCCCTTATCTGTGGAAATCTAATTTATCAGTGTCTTAACTCCAAAACGGTTCCTTAAACAGCTATCATCTTTTCACACATCACCTAAAAAATAATAATAAAATAAATCCCACTATGCAGGATTTTACTGTGTTGTTTCTACTCCTTTTCATAGTGAATGTACCTGAAATACCCGAGTTGCTTAATCAGAGAGTAACATGAAGCAGGCAGAACACTAGGGTAGCTGATAACAGGAAAAAAAAACCCCAAAACCTCATTTTTATCATTGCTTATAACATTTTCAGACATTGCTTTGATGGTTTTAAAATACACTACACAGCTTTCACTTCTAATTCTCACCGAGCAGATGAAAGGAATGCTTTGCTGTATTGAAAAGCATTTGGAATGAATTTTAATCTGGATAGTTTACGTAATACTACTGGTCTTAGTTTTCCTTTGTTTCCCTTATACGGGATTGAAAAGAAATGGGAATAGTTCTAGTGACATTATCCTGAGGTCGTAATATTCTTAGAGGAAATACCAAGTTTAGAGGCTTCATTACTTCCAAGTGCAATTAAAATCACTATTTGCAATAGCCATCTTTAAGCTCCCATAAAGTTTGTTTCGTTTCCAATAAATCTGTGGAATCACAAATACCAGCAAGTTATTATGGGAAGACACGTTGTACCATTTTCCCCACATATCTCTGGATCATCTGAGTTGATGTTTCAAAGCACTTGACTTTCTCTCCAAGATACAAGAGTTCACCTAAAAATACTAACAGGGAGATAGGAAAGCTGTGTGAACACAGCAGTCAAAAGAGTTGAACATACCAAGAGCTTGGTGTTAAGGAATTTGGTGTGTGTGTTTGTGGTTTGTTGGTGGTTTTTTGCTGTAGCTGTTTTTGGTTTTTTTTAAGCGAAGTCTTATCTCTGTTCCATAAAGTCAGTTCAGAGGAGCGAGCAGAAATTTTGACCATGCAAACTCGAAAAATTGAAGCAAGTATTGCTGTACAGTCGCACTCCAGTCACCTTGCGTAGTAAAGTTGGTGGCAGACATCACTGAACACGGATTAACACAAAGGCTTCAGAAAATGTTTCAAGGAGCACAAATCACCACTAATAACTGCTGCACGTGCAATTCGAGCACAGGAATAGAATACGATGCTATAGTTCATCTGTTATTAAAAGAAACACCATACAGAACAAATTACTTAATCCTGTAGAAAAATTTTGCACAACTGATTTCGAAAAGCGAAAGTAGACTATGACAGTCATGAAAATGTTAACTATACATTTCTGCAGAAATAAAAAACCCCAACACCCTATTTTTCTTGACATCTACATTCATAAAGCAACCCAAAGTCCTTTGAATTTTTTTTTTTTTTTCCAGAAAACAAAACTCTCTTCTACCCAGCTTGATAATACCAGTGGCTGCTACAGGTGTGGCATAGAGCCGTGAAGGGGACTAATTGCCCCCCCACATTTCATAACTGACAGCATAACCAGCTGTAAACAGGTACACGAACATGTGTATATGAACACCATTCCTATCAAATAATGAAAAATGCCATGTTCAAAATAAATGCAAAATAAACAGACCTCCAGCATTTCATTGCCTACTTTGTTGTAATTGTTTCTAGATTTTTTTTCCTGGGAAACTTGCTTTCCTGAACAACATGTTTGATCTGTTTTGGTACGCTGGATAGATGTTTTCACAAAAGTGAATTGGTGTCCTTAAAAGTATTTCACTGCCATCTCCACCATCTGAACTCAACAACTGCTCTTCATGCGTGACAGAGACACCATTCATCAGGTGGTTTTGGTAAAGGTATAATTGAAACCTCTAGTTTAGCCTATCCATACCACACATTTTACTTCTCCTCAAAAATGGTTCATTGAGGAAAACACATCTGCAGCATAAATTAGATGTACTTTCAAAGCATGTGGCGTGGTGAAATGATTAAAAGTTGTCTGCTACCGAACTGGGCACTGGGTATTTGTCAGGTAGGTTTGATACAAATTGTATTAGTCACTTTAACTGTTCCACGTCATACATCTGTACTACAATAATGAGCATTTTAAGCCTGCTGTCAGTAGTAATGAAATCACTCAATTTATGAAGGAATTCTAACTTTAGAAACTGTCATGTTATTCCGAGTTTGAAATTCCTCTGTACACATGTGTCTTTTGCTATAAAAGCTGAGAGAGAAGGCTAGGCATGAAGCAGCAATCGATCTTCTTAAAATCAGAGTTTGGAAATACGTTTTCCATCTGATTCAGAGATCTTTCTGTTAATTTTAGGTTTTGATTAGTTAGTGAAATCATAATAAAGGCTCACACACAAAAACAGAATACTTGCACCCTGGCCTATAAAACTCAATCTCCTACCCACGATTGCTCCACACTATAAACAGTTATGCTTGGATTAGCCAGAAAGATTACAGATTTTTTATTCTTAACTCAGAATAGCATTTGCTTGAAGTGTAGTAATATAAATTGAAGTTCGTGTAATCTCATTTGTAAAATAACGGTAACCAGTACTGCATACCAAGTATTATCAACAGTTAACTGTTGAAGCTGTAATTGTTTATAGATAACATCTACAGGTTACTTCAACGTAGAGCTTGCTTTCTTTTATTCTGCACATAATTGATCTTGGTCGGATTATCATAACACCTTTCCTCCCAAAGATAATGGCAGAGACCAATATTTACGCCTATTCTCAAAGGCAGCATGTAAAGCAATCTGCAAGACGTTGCGCCAGCAAACTATCAACAATACCAGATGGCAGGGGATTTCCTTAATGTTTTCCATCCCATCATCAATCATTTCTGGCTGCATTATAGATGGATGTTGAATCTCATCCAAAATGCATTGAATCCACTTGGGCATTGTTTGTAGCAGACCACACTTTCACCCCAATGCTACCAAGAGGGCGCAGAAGGGAAGATCCAGCCCAGTAGAGGACACTGTTCCTGGGACGCGGTGCCGGGACAGCGTCGTCGTCGCGCAGGTCCTGCGTGTTTGCAACTGCAGAAGAGCTCAGCTCGGTAAGCTCAGGCTTCAAGTGTGCAAGAACAGTGCCCTTCAGAAAATTATCTCTTTGCATTCTACGTACGGTGAAGGAAAGCAGATAATTTTATTGAGGAATTTTCTAAACTGTTTAAAGTCTGCAAAACTTAGGTTTAAAAGGTTAACATGTGGTTTACATAATGCATAAACTGTTAATTGTATTCAATTCTTCCCTTCAAGACCTAAACACAGAAGACTTTCTGTTTATTTTAAAGGCAGAGACAGCATTTTATCAACCGTTGACAGGCCTGGACTGTTGAAATATTACAACTATCAAGCCAAGTTCAGTTACAACCTAGGAAGAAATTCTTTGTTATTTCATTCTGGCATCTGGGTCAGGAAGAACTTGAGGAGGACACTTTTTTAACCAGTTCCACCATTTGTTCCTTCAGGCTACTGTCAAATTGACTCCAAGGACCTGAAAATAGCCAAAGGCCAGTGGTACCCCAAGAGAGGCCTTGACCGGTCAAGGACTAAGAGCAGGGGCAGTAGAGAAGCTTCATGTCAGCCCTGCAGTAGCTGAGGTGACATCCAGCCAGCCTTGTGAACTCTTTCCATCCTTTCTTAGACCACTGTCATGTTTCCAAAGCAACACAAGAGAGAAAGCCACATCAGCAGTCTCAAGGTAGTCAAGGTTGAAGACTGTTACTTTAAGTCCCTTAGTCATAAACTCCTCTTTCAAAAAGACAACACTACTATTAAAAAAAAAAAGAAGAAAAAGAAAAAAGAAGCAACTAGAAATAAATCATGATAATTCATATTAAGTGCGCAAAATACAGCATTTAAAGGCACAGGTTCAAAAGAAAGCTCATCAACGGCCTTGTACCACACTGGAATAAAAAGAAACTTAAATTTGCGCTGATAAAAATAATGAAAAATGCTTTCTGAACCCCAGGGTATTTCCAAAGAAAATCTAGCTGTCAGTCAAGAAAACCAGTCCTGCACCTCAAAAAGTTTTCAAATTCATTTCAAAATTTTTAAAATATACTTTGTATTACTTCACGAGACCTACTTGTATCAAATATAATTTTGTTGCAAAGATATTAGTAAAATTATAGCTTTGAAATCCCTTTTGTCACAGAAACAATTAATGAAATTTACTTCCATAAAGCAGATGGAATATTAAACGCTACAAAACTGTACACTGCAGAAAAATCACATGAAAACGCCCTAAAAAATGGAACAAAGGCCATGGTTTGAAATTGAAACTTATTCTGAACGATAAAACTGATTCAGCTTGATGTACAAGCATCTTAAAATACCATTCTTGGTATCACTAAGATAGCATTTGAAAAACAAAAGATAACATAAAAGGTAGCACTTTAAAATCGATTTACATGAAGCAGGAAACCAATTACTGCAATAGGGAAATGGCCTGATAAAGGACGGCTTTGTCCTTTTTGGAAACCCGACTACTTGACCCCAGACAAGCTTGAGCCAAGCAGAGCGCTACAGGTGAGACCCGATCTTGCGCGAAAGCGCCATGTGCTAAATCAACCGCAGCTGAGTTTAACACTGGCTTAAATTGCGGCTTAAGCCAAGGAACACCAGAACTGTCTTTTAGCACACAGACAAAGGGGGGCTATATGGAAGAAAGACAATCAGAAAAGAAACCCCGCCACAATGGGTGAAAGTCTAGAACTATGTGATTTTTGGCTTTAAGAAAAGAAAAAAAAAAATCCTATTTGTGTTGTGAAGAAAGGTCCATTTAGATTAGACTTAAATATATAAGCATATTCTGCCTTTCTCCAAAAAGTCTTACTAGAAAAAAAAAAACAAAACAAAACAAAAAACAAAACAACATGGAACATGTTAATAAGGCAACCTGTTCTGCGAAAACCTATCATCATTCTAGTTGTGTTCTGTTTCACCTTCAAAACAAAACCTAACCAAAAAAATCTCATCCGAGAAAGAGCTGGGGAGTTTTGAGGAGTTTAGTTTTTTTCCTTCCCCCCCTTCCTGCCCCCCAACTCCAGACAAATGGCTTACGTATTTTATTCCAAGTTGCCATAGGAATAATATTCAAGTTTTCAAAACTAGTACGGGTTTATCACCACAGAATCAAAGACTGCTCCCCTCTTCAGTTCTCATTTGTGCATATCAAAGCCACCATTTAGGACCATTAGACACAAAACTCTTACAACTTGACTAAAATAAAGTTTTAGTCAACACAATATCTAATACTATAAATTAAATAGTCAAGGCTGATGGAGGTCTTGCAGCGCAAAGTCTTTCTCCCTGGTGTCAAGCGGGAGCCAGAAAAATTCTCTGTGAGAAAAACATCCCCCTGACTTCAAGAACTGCAGGCCAGATCCAAGTTGATGAAAATTTTACATGAATGACACGATCAAATATATATGATCAAATATATCCAAATTTGAACCTGCACTTCTTGAACCAGTGTCCCTCCAAGCATCTTAATTCTTGGCACCACTTTATCTGTCTTTGCCAGTAATGTTTTTATGCGCCACCATAAGGGACTCGAGGGACAAATGATCAAGATCCGCTGATAGTGAGCTAGACAAAACACATTATAGAATGTATTTTCCTTACTACAGGGACTGTCACTAGCCACTCACAGCCTGTAGTCATATATATCTGTAAGCAATAGCGCAGTCAAGAACAGACATACATGCTTCAAATAAACGTGTTAGCCTGGGAACAGGACTAATGTATGATAAAAGTAATAAAATGAAGTACCGTTATAGCGGTTGTATCTTTTCAGACTCATTAATTTCAGTTGGGAATACAAGTATGTAATAGAGAAGAACTGAGGGGTTTTGCTCACAGGCTCCCCATCTCCCTCATTTATTATTTAGAAATGTATAGAAAAATTTTGCTTCTTAGAAAAAAAAAAAATTAAAAAATTTTCATGTTAAGAACTTTGAATTTTTAGAGCATTTTTAAAAAAAATTAAAGAAAATGTAACCAGTCTCTTTTTTCTTCTTTTACCAAACATTGGCAATCCTAAGTGTGAGGCTTCTCCATTACTCTCCTGAATGTTACTTAAGTTCAATGGAAAGTAAGCCATAATATATACCTATAATATATACCTAATATATTATATATACCTATAATATATACCTACAACAGCACACACTATTTTGGCAACTTTCGTTCTTTCTAAGCACATCTTAGCATTTACAATTCTTCGACTAAATGAGGTTGCCCATCTCATTTAAGTACTAATTTGCCAGGTCGGTTCACGTTGTGTTTCACTTAAATCGAAGAAATTTCTTTTAAACTGTAGAAGTTAAGAGCTCTGCCCTGACGCAATCTACCTTACTGTGCATTTAATGCTTATGTAATGCTTCATGTATCTCTAAGCTTTCAGTTTTCCTCTTATCAATACTTATTCCAAAATTTTTGCATAATATTTTTAGCAGACTATTCAGTTGCATTTTGCAGTATTTGGAATTTGATTCTATTTGGAAGTCTTCCTCAAACTTGTACATATTTTAATACCTAATTTCAAAGTGAAGAATTAATTAACAATGTCTTGTTCCTATACCTTCGTGTCATATGCGTGTTTCATATTATCGTGACAGAAATAATTTCCTTCCTCCACAAGTTACTTTTTATTGCCTATGCTTCTAGATCACGCTTTTTACTTACCCTAGTACTCATTTTGTTGTGCCAGTCAGTGGTGGAAAAAATGTATTTGATGTAATGTTTACAATTAATTAATCCCCACATAATTAGGGGAATTTATCCCCCTATTCTATACCCAATTTCCATAATAACAGTTCCCACCTGTATTGAATTTTTTAACAAATTTTCAGACGTTTCTTCCTATATTCAAATGCTAAGAAAATTTTCTTATAGGATTTACTCGTCTGTTTTGCTTTGTAAGGCCAGGGTAGAATACACTATTGTTTTGTCGGGATTAATTTTTATCAGCTCAATTAAGGAAAATGTATTGAATATTGCTGTGAAGCTAAGAAAGAGTATTAGATTACATATATAGTCTGTTTGGTAACATAAGTGCATAAATTTTGTCCAGATTTCCTTGTGGTGTGTGATGAAAATATATTAACACCGAAGATGAGTGAAGATGGGCAGAACTAATGAAAAAATTACCTCAATATAACGAGCGCAATAACTTACAACAGCCACTTGATTTTTTTTGATAAATTGTAAACTTTGAAATGTATCAGTATCTATAAACAAGGAGCGATTCAGAAAAGGTTAAAGTTTATGAAATCTGTTTAGACAGTTGGGTTTTTTTGAGAGAGGGATTTGGGGCTTTACCAATCCCCAAACTGGGGACTCGCTTCAAGTGGATGTGAGCAACTTCAGAGGTTTTTGTGTTTTCATCTTTGTAAGTGATGTTACCAGAAGACTCAAACTTGCATGAAAGGAGTGTGTGATCATTGTAAATCAAACGAGAAGTTGGGTTTTGAAGAAATAAGCCAAGATTAACACTGTAAAACCACATAATTTCTGTGCAGCAGGTACCTGAGACTACTCAGGCTAATATTTATACTATCGAATAATTACATAGTTTCAAAATCAAACAAAAAACCCTCCACAGAAAGCAAAGAAACAATAGAAATCCTTCTGCGGCATGTTTAAATGTTAAAAATAGATCTTTCTCCGAAACATTTATCTCCAAGTTTTTGAAGAGAAGTTTTTCCGACTTACTGCTCAACTCAAGAGATCGAAGCAGAAAGCAGGGATGGGTTTTTTGAAACTTTTTGGTGTTAAGAAAAAAAAAATCAACAGGAGAAACGTTGAGAAAACAGTGTAGTGTAGAGCAGTGGTAACCACTCATGTCCAGATTCAGATCCCAGAGAGGATGATTAATTTTCAGCTATAGTGCAGTGGGAGAACGCGCAGATAAGAGCTACCAGAGCGGGTCATACAATATATACCTGCCCTGTGCTTTCCCCTGAAACACTTAATAGTGCAGCTACATCTTTAATCACAAGAGTGAGATTAACTCAAGTTACTCAGGTCCCTAAAAATGGAATAATCAAACACATAGAATAATCAAAACCTCTAAATCTTCAATTCCCATTGAACCAGCGTGTTTACATTTTTACCCTTCAACAGATTCTACCTTCAGATTAAACAAGCAAGTCTTTCAGTTTATGGAGTGGGAAATGCCAGATCCCTTTAAACAAAGACTGGGACAGTGGTGAGAAAACAAGCAAATCCACTTTAATCTGAAAAAGATGATTTGAACAAGAGTTCTAACTCAATCCCTCTGGTATCTGACCCATTGTGAGGCAGGAATGTATTAATACAAACATTAGATTCCAAGTTCTGGACATGAAACGGCTAACCTTACCCAGATGCTACGGAACCATCCCTAAGCAAGATTTTAGTCTTAGACAAACAACATTACTCACTGAGAAGTGGGGTTTAGCAGTCAAACTGCCGAGACTGTTTAAGCACTGGGCTTAAGAAAAGAGGACGGGGAAGAGGAAGAAGCAGTTAATCCTCCAGGAAGAAACCCTATCTGGCAATTTCTGGGAGAACAGATCTGGCACGAAAAGTAATTTCCAGATCTGTTTCTCCAACATCTTCTTGTTTAGCCATAAATGGTTGCAGATAAACAATAAATACGTGTATCTTATGAAAAGCAGCTATTACTGAAAAAAAAAAAACAAAGCCCCCCCCCCCCCCCCCCACCCCCCCAACTATTAGGTGGCACGAAATGGGTGCTGAGCACATGAGAATAAGCATGCAAAGTCCCGTTAGCAAAACCCAGTTGCTTTAATTGCTTTCTCTATATTTTCAAGACTTGGAACTTAACAAGAAGGAATACTCGTCAATGTCATTTTGGCTGAACGAGCGTGCTTTCTGCGTAGCTTATCATGCCAAGGTTCTGAGGCCACATCTCTACCAGAAAATCAAACAATTGTAGGCACAAGCATGTGGTGGTCTTTGCTATGATGTTGTTAGCAATGTGGAAAACAGTAAGTTATCAGAACAGACTTTGGCATGCTGAATGGCTGTCATGGTACTCCCAAGCAAATTCTTCGCATGATTCAGAAAATAACGTGGGTCAGCAATTACTAGCCATGAATTTCCATGGTACCATGCCACTGGCATACTCCTAGGTTGGTTCTTTAGCACTATTCCGGAGATGCCGCTCTCCCATGAGCACCCACACACTCTCAAGTCATGACCAAACACGTTCTTGGTATGATCCTATAAAATCTCCATTCCTGAAAGCTCTAAAGAAGCCTTATCATTTTTCTCTGGCTTATGGAGGAAGAACACAGAAAAGCCATGTGGGACAGAAAAATGGCACATTGGACGAGGTGTGTCTTACCCTCTCAAAACAGCAGGTCAGTTACATTTTGAATCATTTATACATTTCAAGCCATTATAATCTAGGCTGAAAATTAAAATCAGCCTAATGGATGATTGTTGCTGGTCATGGAGATTAAATAAACTCAAAACAAAGTAGTAAACCAACCATATTTGTATACATTTAGAGAACTTGCCTCTTATTGACAATGCTATACAAAGATTATATGCAACTGCAGCAGAAATTTAGAATTGATCCGAAAAGGATTTTTTGCTATAAAATAAATTTACCCTTGGAAGGATATGTTTCTTTTCATTCTTCATGTTAAAGAGGGTGTGTTGAACTATCGATCACATCATTTCTCTATTGCAAATTCTCTCTAAGGAGGGTGAGAATCACAACACAGAAGTTGGAATATGAACATTGAGGGTGAGAATAATATTAAAAGGAGAAAACATTAAAAAAAGCACTTTAAGTTACTGCAACCGTTTGGTGGAGGCAGCTTCCTCAGATTTCCTCTAGGCTAAGTTTAAGGCAGGAAAAAAAATAATAAAAAAAAGCAAAAACACCCACCCAGACTAGAAGTAACCCTTTATCCTTCAAGAAATGTAAGAAAAACCAAAGGTCTTCAAAGAATGATGTAGAATGGTTCGGGTTGGAAGGGACCTTAGAGATCACCTAGTTCCAGAAGCCACTGAACATCAGGGACCACTAATGCACCTCTTCATACAAAAATCTGCAGTCCCTGAGTGAGGATTCATTTCTCCCCCTTAGACTCTGCTTGGCCTGGACATTGCATAGCTAGCTAGTCCAAACTTGGCCTTCTGGAAAATGCCGTGTTTGTACTGCAGATAAGCTGAGTATGAAACTCTCCGTTCCAAGATTTCAAGTAAGCAAAGGCCGAGCTTTTGTTTCTTGTAACAACGCTCTTTTCATACAAAGAAATGAATCAACGATACTGCAAACGCAGAAGTAAAAACAGGCAAAGCACATTTTGCCCAGTATACTTACTGATCTGTATTGTCATATTTCAAGGTACAACTCTTCCATCGTGTTAATTAACCAGAAAGGGAGTCAGAAAGGTTATTGATGGAGGAATACACAAGATGAAAAGAAATTAGCCATGAAGCTATGCCTATGTTGATCATTTTTATGTTCTGAAGAAAGATTACATGATAAGAACAGAGGCTGAATGTCTCAGAGCCACCATATTAGCACAGTCATTTCTGGTAAAGTAAATCAAAGAGGGCTTCCAGCACCTAAAAAATAAAAAGAATTTATGACAATACATTTCATTAACCAAGTGACATAATGCTGCTTTATATTTAATGATTGACTCCAGAGTCTATCAGTCAGTGACGCACACATGACAGGCTTATTTCTTTATGGAGCCTGTGGAATCATGTTTTCAGTGTAGAGGATGTGCTTCCTCGCCATCAATGACCAGTTGCTTTCTCACCACTTTCTGGCTTTTGTTCTAAAAAGTCCACATTGACCAACCGAATTCAGCCAGGGGACAATTCTGCCTCCTGCCTGAGTAAATTTGCCACAGTTTGATAAGGAAAAAGAAAAGAAATGGGAGGAAGAAAAAAGTTAACTTTTGATGTGAGTCTTGTTTTTAAAAAATACAGCTCTGTAACTTCATTTATAGTGCAACTGTAAGACCACTATTTCCATGTTAAGAAAATACTGGGAACCCTAGTCTCGATACCAGTCACTTCTGACAATTTGATCAGTAGAAATTCTGCAATCAATAATTGCTTTGTACACCATCCCAAACACTACCAATTCCTCTGCCTGTCTGATTTTAGGAAGTAGAATCATGCCAAAGGACACGCAGTGAGAGGCCAACTCGTGATACATCGGTGCCTACAGGTTCAAGAAGCAAATCTTGAAGACATCAACATAAAATAAAAGGAATTACAGCATTTCAAGCGTTGACAGAGGACTGCAAATTGAATGCAGTCTCTTCACAATCATATTCTTCCTGTTATAGATGTGAAAATAGTAACAAATGTAGAGCTTTTCAGTAGCCCGGAAGCAGCATGAAAGATGCCAAAAGGCAAAGGTTGAACAGTAAACAACGAAGTCGAAACTTAAGGTCCAGTTGTTTCCTAGCCTAAGTCACCACAAAGCCTCCCAGCTTCTGTGGCAGCTCTCCTATTTGAATGCTGGGTCAAATTTAATTAATCACCATGAAAAAAAGCTGCGGTCACATCTACTAATGGTTTCTAAGTAATGTGAGAATAGAGAAATAACAGGACGATTGCAGAAGTCTTGACGCAGTGCACTATGTAAAAGGAAAGCCGTGCTCACCCAGAGCCCTAATCGTCTCAGAGTATGGTTGCAGATATAATAAATCCTCCAGCTTTCACCTATTTTTTAGCTAAGCCAACTCCAGACCACGTTGTCAGCTTTCACTTGTTACACCTGGTATCTCCAGCGTCCTTCAAAAGCAAAGTTAGTTATAGAAGGGCATAACCTTCTAATAGTTTTTAACCTACATCGTGTACATAACTGTGCTACATGTCAAACCAGATGCTATGAAAAATAGCTTTCACAAATGAATACAATCAAAAGATTACCCTTTAACCTTTAATTAGTTGACACTCTTGCATCAACAGTGAAGTGTGAAGATTTTCCTTATAAAGTACTAACTTGTGGCCAAGCTAAACAAATGTATTTATCCAGAAGCAATAAAGATGAAGAAATATCGTGTCGCATCTTAGTCACTAATTCTGTTCTTTGTATGCGGTGTCCAGTTTCTGCAGTAAATGCCATCTAAGTGAATTCTGTGGAGCAGAAAGACTTTTGTTTTGCTGTACTACTGAATTTCTAGATGTTTTTTTTTTTTCCCCCCAGAAGATTTGCTAACACACAGTGCAGCATTACCAGAGTTCCTGTACATTCAGCATCCTGATACTGTGATACTAGGAAACATTCCTCATTAACACAGACGCAAAGACCAAAAGAAATCCAAAGCCAAATTTTTACTTGCTGTAAAAGTGTCACTGAATCTGATAAAATTTAACATAAGTTCTAAAATGCAACATGTACAACACAGAAATGGTTTCTATCAAGGTTTCTTATTTAAGTAAAAATTACAGTTGTATGTTCAGCCTGCAAAAGGCTGGTAAAGTAATTTGAAAATGCCATTGTCTTAAAAGGTTTTTTTGCAAATCCTCATCCTTTTTCTAGGCTAGAATTGCAAAGGCATTTATAATGAAAAAAGTGTCAGGAATCACAACAATTCAGCTAACATACTGCTGGTGAAAGTCCTTGTTAACGGTAAGCGCTAACCAGTTCTCTTCCCTGAAAACCTATTAACTACTGGTTTCCTAACAGAGGACGTTTTTTCATATTTTTGTTAAGAAAACCTCAAAACGCTTTAATCACGAAATGTCCGTATACTGTCATTAGAGAATGTAATTTTCACTGTTTCCATACAACAAAGCCCTCGCAAAAGAAGTGTTCAAACTTCTTGAGACGACTCAGCTTACAATTATTCCCACTTCACCTTGTGATGTTTCGTTTTAGCTGCCTACATTGAAACCCTGATATCAGATTTTAGCCTAAGCATAAGCTGCAAGAGCATGGCCAAGTCAACATTCACCTTCAGAACTTCTTGATCATTTAATCTTTTTGACATCCTGTGCATCTGCCCATATTTAAAGCCTAAATTCTGGTAATTATTTATTGTGTGACTCGGCGTAGGATTTGACTGTCATTTTTTGTCAGAATTAAAGTTTCAGGAAGGAATAATCAACAAAGGGACTCCAAATTCAAGGTGTAGTGTATTTGTAGTATACTGAAGTGAGCAACTACTGTCTGCTGGGCAACGTTTTAAGCATTAACTGATATTCCAGTCAATAGGACCGCAGTTTCTACTTGCATTATATCCTCGCGTTGTGCTGCCACTACCCGAGGCTGACACTGAGGAACGCAGACCCAGACCCAGGGTTTCTTAAACAAGCAGCCTCAGAGCCACTGCAGAGGGAAACAAAGAACTTAGTGAAGTCAGGCGGCTCAGTATCCCTTTCATCAGGAAATTTAGATACACGACACGGTGCCAAAGAGAAGCGCAAGGGCTTTAGGCAGCACTGGGCACCATGCTGTGGTGTCAGCAACGTGCTGCCCAAGATGACTACTCGCACCGCAGCAATTTCAGGAGCCAAGTCTTCTCCCCTGACATGGAAGCATCAATAGGAGTTATTTGTACTCCTGCTCGGAGGCTCAGTCCTTCGGAGAACTTTTTTTACAGCTATAAAAAGTGTCAAAACATATAAAGGCAAGAGGGAAATATGAGACAATAGTAGGATTCCACTTTTGGGAACAAAAATTATCAGCATGACTCTAAACACTCAAATTTTTGATTTGCTGTAAAGACTTCTTCCCAAATCTGTTTGCATTTCTCAAGAGAGCTCTGCAGAGCAGCTTTTGTTCACATTCGATCATCATCTTCAGCGTGAGGAAGAAAAGCAGACTTGGAGCTGATTTGGACACTGGGAGCTTTGTTAGAAAATAGAGGAAAGGAGTTGGCTTGTTGGTAGGGTGCTTTGTATGGAAAATATAGTATTGCATGGGAAGATCTTGCAAACTTTGCAGCCTCTTACCAGGTTCATAACAGTTATTTCATGTTTTTAAATATTATTGGGATCGTGTTTCCTAATATTAATTGTACCTGTAATGAAGGGAACCTTCTGCTCAGGGCTCCACTCAGGTACTCTGACAGCAAGCAGCTGCTCTAACTTGCTATAAAAAAAAATCCCAACACTTTACTAATAAAAGCTGGTGCTTTTTATGCAAAGCCTGCATAAGTTTTGCCAATTAACTAATGAGACGGTGCATTCTTTCATGTGTTTGTAGAGCGTATTTAGGGCTTTTTCTCCTACTTTAGGAAAAAAGATGAATAAGAGAAAACTTTTGCCCTGCTGCCCTGTACGGCGGCAGAGGGAAAAAGTCCCACGGCAACATTAAACTCGTGGCATTATCATCAGAACTATTTTTGGAGGACAGTTTGAACAAAGCTAACAAGGCAACTCGGAATGTGCGGTAGCTTCATATTTTGTAGCATTCATCTGGGCTTTTACATCCCTTATTTTTAAATATCTTCTCAAAAGCCGAGAGGGAACATTGGGGCGTATGATTATGTCTTTCCCGCTGTTACAAACGCAAAGCCTGGATCGCACCCACACCTTTGTCTCACTCGCACATGGCGCACGCAGCAGTGAACAAAGGAGCGCCGTCAGCGCCAAGTGGTCGCCGTCCCAATCTGTTCTCGAACAAGTCGGCGTATGTACATATGCGCTGCTGTGAGTTGTTCCAGGTTTTAGCAAGATCTCAAATCACCACATAAAATGCTTTGAAAAGCACATTGTCGCAAGCTTGGCACATCCAAGACATTCCTTGGTTCTCTCTCTCCCTCATTTTTTTCAAGCGAAACAGCTAAACCGTTTTTTTCCCTCTGAGCCGTTAGCTACAAATTCGTTTCTGCAGAGCTATCTGCATTACTCCGAACAAATCCATTTGCATTTCTATAAAAAAAACCAACCATCAAGTAAAAATCTTTCTTTGAAGCGCACTTCAACTGTTCCTTCGCAACAGCTAAAGTTGCTTTATGTTTCTTTTTAAGAGAAAGAGCAATGCCTAAAGTATAGCATATGAGTAAGCGACCATTTTATTGCACCAAAAGCTTTCTCTGATGAAAGAGAAACAGTGAAATCGTCTTTGTATGCATCCTCACTTCCTCCAAATGACTTCTCACAGGCGTTTCACTGCATGATTCAGACAAGACAATTTTTATGCTCGCAGCTGAACTTCCCTGTGGCCATATTCCACAGGAGTAAAAATTATGTATATTTGCATTACGAGTTTGAGGTAAATCCCCCAGCTGAAGCAAACAGGTGTAATTCTGTGAAGGAATCGCTGTTCTCAGCTTTACAGCAGCAGAAAACCTTGCCCTTATTCTGCCTACTTTTAAAGTTGGAGAGATAAAGGATAACACGCTTGTCACTTGGAAATCAAAATGGCACTCAAACTCCAATACTGGCCTTTCCTTTGGATTTAACAGAGCGTATTCTGATTCAGTGTATATTTTTGCCATTTTATGAAAAGAGGTTACCAATACCTTAAAAATATCTTTCCTGTCTAGAAGCGGAAAGTGTTATATTTTATTCTTGTTGAACTACATCCAGTAAAGCTTTATAAGGCATGTCAAATTAGTAATATAATTGGGACAACTCACTATTTATTTTTCTATAAAACCCACAAGCAGCTCTATGGAGTTTATGGCTCACCAGCTCCTCCATGGTCTTTGGGCGCATCAGTCAGGACCTATTTTTCCAGAAATGCTAAGTGGACCCACAGCTGTACTAAATGAGAAGGAGCTTTAGTGTTTGATTCTTTTTAATTGAGGGTCCTCAAGTTCTTCACATCTAATTTTTCAAAAAATTGCCTAAATAACAACAGAGAAAATTCCTTATTACTGGAGACATTCAAATTTACAGAAATGCCATACATCATATCATATCATATCACATCTTGTGTAGTTTTGTCAACTGCACTCAAAAAAATGCCTAGAAGTATCCACTTCAAACTCCTCTCCTTGTTTTAGTTTTCTTCACAGAAAGTATATATTTAAAATACAATTTTGTAGACTTTTTAAAAAAAGGAGAGAATAACAGGTTGGGTTTTTTTTGTTTGTTTGTTTGTTTTTAAAAAAGATTAAGCTAGAAAAGGAAAGCATGAAAGAAATGGAAGAAATTAGTGTCAGTAGGATCATGCCATTGACACAAGCAAAGAAAGTCACCAAGTGTCTGATTAATGAGGGATAAGCCAGAGTATTAAAAGAGTGAATTAAAAAAAGTTCAGGTACCGAAAGTACCTGAAAGTCAAACAATTGGTTTTAAGAGAGGAACTGAAGATGGATGTTTAAAGTATGTGATATACTTGGAAAAAGTTGTCATTCCAAAAGTGAGAAGTGTAAAGGAATGAGTGAGAAAACAGATCCTAAAAATAAAAAATAGGCATGCAATGTGGAGTGAAAAGTCATAAGTGAGATGAAACTAAATCAAAATTTTGATGGACAGATGAGAAAAGTTACCTTTGTGCAAAGATCAGGAAAAAAGTTAGGAATTTGAGCAGAGAGAAAGACTGTTTCAAGTACTGTAAATTAAGTAAATCAAAAGGGAGAGGACAATATGTTCTGGTCATGAAGAAGAATGAAAGTAACAGACCTAGTAAAACTCTGAAGAATGTGAGCTTCATAGAACAAAAGGAATCAACATAGGTGCCAAAACGTGAATGCAAGATTGCAAGTCAAATTCCTATTGTTAGTTATGAGGGTTTTCAGTGAAAAATCACAAGATGATCAGTTCTAGGAGTTTATTTTTTGTGGTTTCCCCCCCACCCCGACTCATTTAAGCACACTTTACCCCAGTTTTGAACTAACTAAACAAGCGGTTTAGGAACTTCTGTCTCGGGTAACTAAACTCCGCATTTGTGAAACTAAAGATTGTTTTTTCTCAAGCTGAGTGCCGTACCTCCTGCAGGACTTCAGTGCTGCTTAGTCGGATCAAGTGGTAGGATATCCTTGAGGAGGTACTGGAAACATGGCCAACAAGATGCTTTCCTGTTCTCCTTTCCTCTGAAGTAGCAGATACTGATTGCTGCCAGAAACAGGATACCAAACAAGGTAGATTTTGACCTAAGTCAGTATGGGAATTCCTGTAAGTCTTATGAAGAACAGCAAAGCATAACAGTTCCCTCCTAGAGTTCCCAAATCTTCTGTGCTTTGCTTTCCCAGCAAAGCAAAGATCAGAAGGAAATCATGTGGCGATCAAAATTATAACATTAGGAAAAAAAGGTTTTCTACAAATAAGAGTAATATTTGTCACATATAAGTCCTTACTATTAAGAGGAAAAGTAGAACATGCCAAAAATGCATTGTACTAAACTTTGTGAATTTTGAAGGTGGCAAATGTCTATAAATGGGACACCTATTTGTAGTTCTTTGAATGACCCTTGCTATTTCCTTCCTGAGGTAAGCGAACAAGCCAGTAGCATATCCTGTGTGAAAAGCGTGTACAAAACCACGTTCTTCCAGAGATGAAGGAAAAAAGATATAAAAAAAAAACCCCCTCATTTGTTACATCATTTGGTTAAATTAGTCAAAGAGCAAGGCCAAGTCACTCTCAAGAAGAATAAGATGTCAACGTTCGGAATTAACTTCGTTCAACTTCGTTTTGGTCATCCTTGAATTGTGAAGATTTATGTTCTCCTTGGGTTGTACAAACAAAAATTAAAAGGGCATATAAACATACAGAAACACAGAGTTCCTAAATCCTGAATGACTCAATCTTTTGTCTTTTTTTCGACAAGAAAGAAAGAAAGAAAACATATCAGTGCTACCCAGAATACAGTTGCTATTTTTGCTACTGCTTTATTTCTAAAATAACAGTTTAGTCAATAGAAGTGAGGTTCAACAATCGGCACCTCATGTCAGGCGTTCCACAGGGCCCCAATGAGTGGCCAACTTAAACATCGTAGCAAAACGTGGCTTCTCTTTCCATTGTCCTTTGTTTTCTCAGAGAGCATCCAGAATCCATGCATTTTTCAAGACCGTCGTTTTAGAAAACCCACAGATGAACATCGTTATGCTCTTGATTGATGTACATCAGAAACTGCCTTTCCAAATGACTGGCCATAATCCAGTCTTTAGTCTGTCAAAGTGCCATTGAGTAAAAAAAGCCGTTTTGGCTTGGCAAGGCCCACAGGGCAAGATCCTCTATTCATTAATTTTTGTCTCTTTAAAGCTGCACTGACAGAGCTTGCCTTAGTGCGGATCCTGGAAGAGAAAGCGTGCAGACCTTGTATGTCTCATCCTTTGGCAAAATAGAAGATGACAGCAGGAATCTGGAGCATAAATCTATGACGCAGCAACATGAGATTTTGATGGTAGTTCACTTAAATAATTCATTAGTTTCCTTGTTCAGGTTCCGCAGAATGTTGCTAAGGTGAAGGAAAGACTGAGTAAACAAATACCCCTAACAAGGGCATTTTCCTAGAATATTTTATAACCTTTTCTTGCAGAATTGAAACCTTTGGAATGGAAAAAGATGTGGGAACAGCTTTGGAGTGTCAAAATCAAAATATCTGGAATATAAAAGGCAAAGATATACCAAGATGAAATAAGAGAAAGCTTACAATGTGGACTGACTCAAGTTATTTTTGTGACTTCATGGCATTCTGGTATTTAGTCCTTTTTCTCAGTGCCTAGGTAGGGAAAGCCCAAATCAGTTTTAACCTCTCATTCACAGGCCCAGTACCATACACAGTATGATTGACCTGTTATTCCTTATCAGAGGAGGAAAAGAACGGGAGAAACCAAAGAAATTAAGGAAAAGAGTATTTAAAGCAACTACCAGAAGAAAACCTTGCAGATAAATGTGAGTAAGGGAGAATTTCCTTTCTAAAAGGCAGTACAAGAAAATTCTTTGCTTCAAAAGATGCCAGAAAAAGGCACTGTAGGAATTAGCTTACTCTGTCGGATTCAGGTAAGGCTGATGCAGTTCATCTTCAATAGACATCATCCTATTCCTTCAAACCAAAGTCACTAAGCATATTTTACTACCTTTCTTGTGAGCAACATTCTGAATTAATTAGCATTAGTAGCTGACTACAATACGAGTTTTCATAAAGCCCACTGCATTACAGAGCAAAACAGAAGTATGGCAGCAAAATTAGGAAGGCTGTTCCTTACTTGAAGGATTTAGGATGCTGTTTTGAAGTGCTATCTATTTCATATTGATACAGAAAAGAACATATATATTTCAGAAATGTTCAATCAAAGCCTTAAAACAGAAACCTGAGGCTAATTCTCTTTACAAAAAGTATGCAGCCGGAGAGGTCGTACTGGCTCAAGAGATTGATGTATTTGGATCTAAGTGACTTCCCCATGCCTCCACAAAGGTAGGAGCCAAATATGATAAAGATATAAATAATTACTAATACTTTTGCTTATATAAATACATAACTCCTAACGATACCATCTCACTTTATTATTTTACCAGCAAAACAGCACATTTTAGGATTGAGACTAATAGACAGCCAAATTCTTTCTCACCATGTGCCGTTGGAAAAAACACACTTGTCTTTCCAGCACCACTCAAAGCTCTTTCTATTTATATCGTTCATCTGCCTGCACAGATAACTCAGTATAATTCTCTCTCCCATGATGTCCCTTCTAAATATTACTTAACTTGTGTTTTCAGGAAGTTNACATTAATCTAGGTCATATCACAAAACTATATAAATATCACAAAGGTCTAGAAAATATGCTGGAGTTTCCATATGTTTATGATGGTGCAACAGAAACCAAATATAGGTTGTTTTATTCATCCAAAAAAAGAAACAAATTGTAAGCCATAGCTTATAGACCATGTACTAAATGACATCATTTGTTTCCTCATTGCCTACTGTCTAGACAGAGCTGTCAGATCTTATAGTAAAGTCTGTGTTCAAACACAGAATACAAATGTATTCTGCATCACCAGAGGAGCATCCTTTACTTACCGTCAAAGTTATCGACATGTGGCCATCAGTCTGCTCTACTTATAACACTCACGACCTTCAGACGCGTTCTTTTAAAACACGTTATAACAGCACATAGAGACATAACCTCAGACTTAAATGATTAAGAAACCGTAAATAACTCTGTGACCTCCCCATCCACACTTAGTCAACTGGCTTCCTATATCATACTGGAGACCTGCTTGTCGATTTACACTCATTATTCAAGGAGGAAAGACTTAAGCGTACAGACACTTCTCACAACTAAAATACAAGCGTTTCACTGCTGTATTCAGGCTTTGCAGGTGTAAGATACACTGTGTTAGAGGAAACCTGCCCGAACCTGACTCTTGCTCTCATTTTTTTGACCTTTGTTACTAAGGTCTGCACTGATGTGTTTTGCATCATTGACTTCACCTTTCAGACTAAGGAAAGTTTTAGTAAAATCTCCAAGGGCAATATATTCTTTGTGTAGACAAACATCATCTACTGCTACTGAGGGAATTTGGGAAATAAAATCCATGATTATAAATCATTACTGTGTCTTTACTCGGAGTTAGTTGACCTACCCCACTCTCGAATTCAAAGTAAATAGCTCATTAGGGGAAGGAAGAGCACAGAAGAGAAATGATGCCTCTGGGAAAAATTAGATTTCTATATCCAGCTTTGTTTCCACTTATTGTTGCCATGTGAAGATAAAAGTCACGACCCCCGGGGGCAGGGGTGAACGCCTCAGTACATTCGGCCTCTCTGCGATCTCCGAATTATTCTTTATCTACAGGCTGATTTTGTATATTATTCATTAAGTTTTTGGTACAGAAGGTAGCACCAGAGATAGAAAGGTCTTCCAGTTGTAGCTCGCAGTACATCTTTAGTCTGAATAGCAAAAAGACTCACTCTCACTAGTACTAGAAGTCTCATCTCGGCCGAAGACACACTACACAATTTCGAGTCCCAGCCTCCATGCCTGTATGAACAAATATGTTTTCTCCCTCCTTCCCCTCCACCTGCAACCACCACTCAAGATGCCCACTTCATTTTCAAAATTGGCAGCATTTTGATAATGGTTTGGACATAGCAAAGCCTGCCTCCAAGGTAAAGTTAGAATTAAAAATAATGGTATCCTTCAGAAATAATGAAATAGTTAGGAGACTGCTAACAACTGCTATTTCTGCTCTACTGCTAAATTAATTACATTTCTTGATGGCTTTCAACTAAGTGTTGGCTTGACACAGTAGTGGCATAACTAGTAGCAGGTTTATTTCTGAACATTGATCTTCCTGACAGGAGTCTCTCAATTGCTTCTTGAAATGATGGAAAAATGCACTTCTTGACCTTTTTGTTTTATAAGAGAAAAGGCAAGAGGCAAGTAGAGAAACAGCACCTAAACTTTGTGGAAAGATTACTTGGTTAGGTTTGTACGCTTCAAGTAAACCTATAGTTTCAAAAATTAGGTTCGTGTAGGTGTTTGAAGTCCTGATTCTGCATCGCGCTGCAGACAGGGACTTCGATTGGATTGTAACCATTAGACAATTTCCTGTGTATTGTGTTTGCTCCCTTCTTGTTTTTACTATATAATCCTAGTGCGAGTAATTAAAGGAAATCAGTGGTGTGGTACAGACTTGTACACAAAGCTACAACTTATTTCTTCAGTTCCCTGGACATTGTGACGCAACCGTGATTGAAGCACTTCAAAATTTACAGAAAGAGAAAATTTCGGTCGGCAATTAACTACCTTCTAAAGTTTATAAATAAGAAACACCGGTTTTGCAGATTTTCAGTAATCAGAAGTATTTTGATGTTTCAGAAATGATAGAGATCTATTCCAGTTAAGGGATGTTCATATAGGGCTTTGCTATCAAAAGTAAAAGCTGTAGATTATTTTCAATTTCCTCCCCAGTAAAATTCCTGTTAAATATTTCCATTACAATAGAGGAAATGCTCTTTATTGAAGACATCGCTACACTGCTTTGCATTCTAGCTTTGTCTGATATCACAAAGTACGTAATTTTATTCGTCTGTGACGCGACATTCCCATAAAGCCGTGATACGCGCATTGTGAAAAGTTTTGATGTAGCAAAAAGTCTAGACAGGTTGGTGAGGGGGATGACAGCAAGCACTCAGAGCTCAGTCTGCTGCTGCCTCTCTTATAACCATCTTGGAAAGGAAAAGAGGGGCAGGTACCCGTAGAGAGATTTGCTAAACTATTGTCCTTTTCCTCATATTTGTTTTCTGGTGGCAAAAAGAGGAAAAGCTTCGGTCATCCTGTCCTCTGAGTCCCCACACATTGTGATGTCTATAAAGGGACTTCATTTTTTGTTGGTGAAACTCAAAGCACCTGCACTGCTCTTCTAACTCCTGAAAGCTCTTCTACCCCTCAAGCTCTGCTAAAACAGAAAATACAGTTGTTACCCCTCTCTCTATACACCTACTACATTGATGGTCTTGAATACATGATAGCAAACCCTTGAAAGTATTTACTCAGTTACATCATCTTTACCCACTAACTCCCATTTTCCTCTCCCTGGGAGGCTGTTAACCGAGCTCCATTGCTTGTGCCACGGGAATTAAAGCATTTTGCAGGAATGTATTCTTAATTTTTTTAACCCTTTTTAGTTCCTACAAGTTCAGTACTTCACTTCTTTCCTTTTATAGCTCCATACAGCATATGGGTGATTTCAAATACATAAATAGACCAACAGTAAAAATAACTTCTGAAACATAGCAACTATTATCTCGAAGATAAATTTCGCATCCCTTCCCCCAAAAATTTATCAGTAAACAAACCACAAAAAAGGCAGAAAAAAAAATATGTTTATCTAGCCTTGTGCCTCTCTACCAAAGGTCAGAGTCAAAACTGTGGGATTTAGTGCATGTCTCATTTCAGGAGTTTGAGTGCTCTGACCCCACCACTACCAGTTACTCTAAGACCTTACTTATGGCTCACGCTTGTTTATTTTTAATATATATATTTTGAAAATGTTTCTTTATTCTAGATCAAGAGTTATATGGACAAAACCATCTCTAGGAACATATTACAGAACTTATGTAGAGAAATGTTTTGAGTGTTATTTGCCTTATAGTTGTAAAACAAAGATTGGGAGATAAAGGCCATTATTGCAGGTTGAATGTTTTCAGTCATTTCCAGGCTAATAAGAGAAGAAGCAGAAAAGCATCTATGAGGGATAACAAGGTTTAAATCTCCACAAATTTTTACAAACTGTAATATTCGGGTTATAGCCTTGCTTCCCACAAGAAGCCTGAACAGCAAATACACCAGGAGCTGGAGGAAATTCTACCCTGGCAAAAACAGAGATCTGGTCCTGTATTCCTGTGCCACAAACAGCCTTCTGTTGTCCATTGGCAAAAGGACAGCTGTGACACTGGCATTCGTGTTATCATATTGTATTAAAAATTCTTTGCAGAAGTAGCATATAAACCAAAATAAGCTTTATTTTCCTAAAGATAGTCTGGCATCTCTAAAAACCCACCAACCCCACGTTATCCACTCTGTCTTCAAGTATCACTGCTCCATTCAAACTTTGTCATCCATCTGCTCGTGGAGCATTCATCAGCCGAGCTTGGTCACGCATTTCAGAATTTCATCTTTTGAAACAGTGTCCCGGAATTACACTGCAAGTGGTAAATTCCCAAAGACTTCAGCGACACTCTGCATGGAAAAGCTCTGTACTCTATACACAGAATGTTAATTTAACAATACTCTCATTCTTATTCTAGCGTTATTACTCTCTGCAATGTATACTGACATATCTATAGGTCCCAAATAAATATGCCACAGGAATGGTACTTGCGTCAGAATTGAAAATGGAGTGATATGCAGAAAGTTAAGCTTATTTAGAGCAAGATTATTTCTTATTTAACAAGAAAGTTGTAGGAGAGCAATTTAACATTTATATCCCATTGCAATGCGTTTGCTTAAAAGCAGGTACAAAAACCATAGTTAATATTTTCCTGTCCCAGGGACTCTGAATAGACATCAAGTCTTCTAATAACGTTTCCATTTTCCATTCCAAGAACATCAGACAATTTCAGGACACCACTTTACTTTGCCAGAGTACTCATTTTTCTGTATTTGCACTGTTAGGTGTCATGTTTAAAATTAACACGCCAGTATACTATAACAAGAAAAGTTTTTCTTAAGTGATAATCTCTCTATGTTGAATTATCTGCTTCATATACAAAATATCATAGTGCAAGCACAGCACGAGAATTTTTAAAAAGCAAGCCCCTCATAACCCAACTGAATACATGGGCAGCAGATTGAACAGAAGAAAAAGGACTTCTACTACTTTGTTGATGCTTTTTTGTAGGTTCGCACTGAGTATTTGTATTTTCATAGCTTCTGTACCTTCTGTACCTTATACTACCATTTGTTGGTGATTTGAGTGATTTTATAGAGGAAAGTTCTTCAAAAAAAAAAAACAAACCAAAAAAAACCCAAAACCAAACACCACACACATACTGAAAATCTAAAAAAGCACTGATCCTAAATGTAAGATTCCCAAGGCTGCAACTGGAGTGGAGTCCTGTGGGGCAGAAGAGCCAACACTAGCAAACCTCAGTGCAGCACCCTGATATAGGATGTTGGTTTCATTGGACATTTTTATACTATTATTGCTATCTGGAAGAAAACCAACCCTAAATTCTAAGGACAAGTTGCTTCCCATAGCTCAACGCTTTCCTTTTGCCCGTGAAACATCATTGTTGGGAAACAGTCTACTCACGAAGAAACAAGGTCCATCATTTTGTATACACAAAAGCTGTTTATTTTTGTCAATAGCCACGTCTGAGCAAGCAGAAGTTCCTTTTAGGAAATGACATGTGGAATGCAAATAAGAGTTGTTTACACTGTTCCATTTAGACTTCAGCCAACCCAACACAACCCTGGAAACTCCAAAGGGCTTGCTTACTTTAAACACTTGTAAAATAAATATCTCACGTAAAACTTTAGAAGGCAAAAGATGAGATTGCATTTGCTGTAAGTCATCATTCACAAAACCCCAAAAACTAAGACGATATATCAGCATTTTTTTTGATTCTTCCCGTGGTGCAAAAACACAAAGCAAAACAAAAAAGTCTTCAAACTCTGACAACACATTTGTCAACGATGCTGGCTAGCACTGTTCTTGCTTTAGGAATAGTAAACAGTCTTTGCAACAAATGTTTGCAAGACGTAATTCTTTTAAAAAATAAAATAATTACTTTTCCAAATGGAAGAATTCCAACAAGATTTGATTTTTTTTTTTTTAAATTTCTCTTTCCTGCAGAACTCTGAATGGTATAGTTCCACAAACAATACACTGCTCATGGTGAAAGTTCATGTTACTTTTGATCAACTTTGTAGGCGAGAACAGATTATGTGGATATTTAGGGAACATAGCAAAGTATATCAGCTGGCACAGGCATAAATTCTTCAGTGGCACTTCTTTAGGGTAAGAGAGGTAATTTGGAAGTTATGTGAAAGGATCCCATGGAAACAGACAGACACTTAATTCCTGAGCTTGCAAAAACCTGCTAACATACAGGATAAACTTTCAAAAGTGCATTTACTCAGGAAATTCTAACAAAATTGGATGAAGGCTTTACAGGGAATAAAATTTGAAAATTTCTATTAAGGAAAGCACAAGTTATCTCCTTTCTTGCAAAAGAATAGATAGCATGACATCCCAACCACTGGACCATTTTAATGTGCAGGAACTGAATTTATAACCAAAAAATTTTCCAAAAAGTTCGTTACAGAGTTAAAAATATCGAAGTCTTATTTACATATTTACCTACTTTGGCCAAGTGAAAGTTGTGGTCTTCTAACTGCAGGTTGCTTGTCCTGTCACAGGATAAATTGTCACTTACGTTCAGATAGTCTCCGTTTTTCTTGCCCGCACTTTGTTCCGGCGGTAATAAGCAAGTGAAAACATTATCAAAATGAAATTATCCCTTGGGAGTTGTGGAGTCAAGATACATATGCAGTTGACAAGAGATCAGACTAGGCATTCTTAAAAGGTGTTTCCTAGATGAATGACCATCCAATACTTTAGAAAGCTTTAAGGACATAATTGATTGATTGCATTGATTAACTGCAGATGTATCTTCTTGGTTATATTAGACAATCTAAGGCAGCTACAAGTCTGTATTTTTCATGACTATGAATTTTCAGATGAATTAAAGTCTCATGATGTTTATTTAATTGACATTTTTGGAGACCTATTCTAGCTATAGGTAACACCTGCCACAAAATAAAAACAATAAATGAACCACAGTGGTCATTTAAAAAAAAAAAAAAGTAACCTTACAGCGTATGCAGGTCCCTCTTTACAAGCCCTGATGTGAAAAAAAAATACCAGAGGAAAGCAGAAGAGGAGCCACAGTGCTAAACACTGGAGAGCTCAGCTTGTATGCACACCTTGCAAAGTCTAATACCGGAGCAGCTGCTAGACCTGCTCTCACTTACACAAAAAATATGTCCTTTCCAACAGAAAGCTCATCATCCAGGTAATGCAAAGGTAACAATCTCCGGGGCTCCTCTTCCAGCAGTACACTACGTGCTAGAGTCTTCAAGAATTTTTTTTTTTTAAACAGACATATGTTAAACCCTTTATTTAAAGTAAAAATTACTTCATATATTGCACGCATGTGACAGCATCGAATCCTGTGTTTTCCTTATTGGGTCTTACAGTTTACTTGCAACATGTTACACGAGTAAATAGACACAGATTTGAGGAAATAGTTTATATAAATGCACGCTTACCAGCTGGCGCAGAATGCGAGCAGTGAAGTAGAAAACCATGATGATCGGCACACGATTCACTGAATTTTCCTTCCTTAAAATCTGACTTGGACTCCTTTTTGCTCTCAATCGCATCTGAGGAAAGCTTATCCAGTTCAATTATCACAGCTGACATTGTAAGATAGTCTTAGCATAAAAACAAAGCTGAACAAAAGAAGAAGCCACTTTAAGTTCAGCTTCCCCAAACTTGCAGTCTACAGAAAAATAACTTCCTATTACAAATAAAAAAAATAAAAATCCCCAAATTGTAATAGTGCAAAATGTTTTTAAGTCAATGGCTGAGAAACTGTATTTCCAGGAAGCTGTTCTTCCAGTTCTACAGCATCTGCTGAATATTGCAGCTTTTCTCCAAGGTAAAAAACTACTACCAAAAAAAGTTCTGTTCTCGTAGCGACAACAATATTATGGCATTTCTGTATAGCTGCTACAAAAATAGCAAGGACATGTGCAGACATCTGTATGTCTGCTAAGTTGTGGACTCACTAACTTTGTTTTAAGAGTCTAAATCACATTTTGTTACTCACTGGTCCAGCTGGGAGGGGCTAAGCAATACCAATGGGAACAAGTGCATCCCGCGGGCCAGCCCAGCGGCGAGCCTGGCAGCGACTTGTGCCACAGGTCTGTTCCCTCGGCGAACACTCCGGGCTTTGTCTGGGATGTGCGAGGCAGATAAACGACCCCCAGGCTACATCACTCCTTGAAAACAAGGGGAATAAGGGAACCGTTTCTTAGAGCCTTGAGTCTAAAAAGTTTCTTTCTGGGGAAAGCGGCGCTAGTAATATTAAGGAAAGTTGTATAATCTTTTAAGCTTTTTTTTTTTTT
>VXBH01000733.1:68682-128960 GCA_013400035.1 Rynchops niger
TTGGTTTTTTTGATGTGTGTATGGTCGGTCTCTATGATCTCAATGGTTCTTTCCAACCATGAAGATTCTATGATTCTATGAAAATCCATAGCTTAAATCGCACTTCCCTATTTATAAACATGCAAAAGAGGTATTTTACATGGAGTTGTTTCTTAAATAAGTCCAGTATATCAACAACTTCTAAAGAAAGCAGAATTTTAATCCTCTAATGACAAAGCTTCACAAATGCCCAGAGGAAGAATCTTTCTTTCAACATGCAGTGTCCTAAGACCTTTATACCATCCCTTAGCTGGGTTCTTGTGACTTTTCCTGGATAGGTGAGCAATTTCACCTCCTGTACAAACCCTTATCTGAATGTTCTGTTTCTCCAATGACATTAACCTCAATGTGTTTTAACTTAAAAATTAAGTATCTCATTACTACTGCTGCTGTTAAGTTTCCCACGTAAGTCTGAATATGTAAAACAGTCAAAGGCATATTAAGTCTTTAGCAGTGTGTGACTATTTCTTCATTTGTACAAGGTTGGTTTTTTTCTCCACGGATTTTATGCATTTACACATATGACAAAAGAGAGAGTCCTGTTCTTTGGCAATTTAGACAATCCCCAAACTGTTCTATTGTCTATACATATTACGTACACAAAACCCCTGAAATGCTGATCAACTCTGCCTGATGGGTAAGGAACATCCTTCAAGATGGAGAAGATGACAACGTATTGTAAATAATTCTATTATTTTTGATTTCTTTTTAATTTCCAACCCTGTAGAAAGCAATTTCCTGGTGGTGGTAAATGATAATGTATATAATTTTTATCATATATGTTATATAATACCAACTTCTTGTTAGTAGTCAGTGGAAAACCCAAAAAGCAACAAATGTCTACGGACCTTTCCCTCCTGCCAAAGCGAACCCGAGGCGCAGGGTCTGGTGCTGCCTCTGCTTTCACCTTGCAGGGCTGAGCCAGCCTGGGAGCAGCTGAAGCCCTCTTTTGTTTGGCACCTCCGCTTTTCTTTCCATGTCCTTTTTCCGCTTGCAAATAGATGTCAAAACTGGGAACCTGAGCTACTTTGTGCTTTTAATACCTTTTTATTTGTCCAGCAGTTTTGAGTTCTTCTACTTCTTCCTCCCTGCTTTATCAAAGACTATCACTTTCGGCAAGATATCTGAACAAGATTTGACTAAACTATTTGACTACTATTACAAAGCTGCTGTGTAAACAATAATTACTTTTAATAAATCTGGTTGTTAGACACTTACGTACATTTTAAAATTAATTTAAATTGTTCCATGCTTCGAAATATCTGCCATATTTGAAAATATGGCTGTGTCGCCAAAGTGTCAATATTTGCATGTTGCGAAGTGTACCTGAAAGTTGTGTTTGTATGACTGAATTTTTTCAGAGATAAAAAATTTAAAGATTCTAAGCCATTCAGCTTTTATGATGCCAAATGAAGTTAAATTTAATTCATAGAGTCCAGTTATAAATACTTTTTTCTCAAAAAGAAATGAGAGACCTCGATGTCAAACTGAATTTTCCAGCTTTTATGAAAAAGCAGAATCTCATTTGCAGGGTTTTGAGGGGATTTTGTGGGTTTTGTTTAATACAAGATGTTGTGGTTTGAGCCAGGTTGGCCAGTGACAAGACAACAGATGCTCTCCCCCACCTCTCGCTCTAAGGAGAGGAAGAAGAGAAATAAAGAGATTTATGAGTTTTGAAAAAACTGGACTACTTGAATGAAATATTAATTTTTAAAAAGGAAATAATGAAATAGGTACAATATATACAAATACACACAAAACCATATCAAGCTCCCAGGGAGGTCTCACTGGCAGGCACTGGGGAAATTCCAGACTGGACCCAGTGACAAATGGGAACTGGAAAATACCGACTGGCATCAAAAGGCAGATGAGCTGATGGGGTCCTCCTCAGATGTCAGTCATTGAAAAGAGAGCCACCGAAGAAGCAGGCCACCAAAGAAGAAGAGCAGCCCTTGGAAAAGAGCCAACCTCATCCCATCAGGTTTTATACTGAGCATGGCAGATGGGATGGAGCACCCTATTGGCCAGTTTGGGTCACCTGACCTGCCCGCCCACAGGTGTAAACCTTCCACAGGGTAAACAACTGAGTCAGCTGTACCCCAAACCAGGACACACAAGAAGTGACTGTTTATACTGTAAGAAGTGTTAATGTAATTTTCCTTTTGTCCAACACGCCAGTGTTTAGGAATTCACACAATGGAAGACCCAAGCTTAACGACCTCCTCTGCTTGGACAGAGTTGTGTCCATTCCCAGTGACTACTCTGAAATATTGTGGTCTTGTTGGGGAATGGATGTGGTATCTGAACCCCCCTTGTCATAACCATTTGACTGACAGATAAACAAATGTTGGAAACAATAAAGGAGCAAGAGATAGCACCTTCCCAAAACAGGGCTGAAACTAACACAAAATTAAATTTATTCTCTTCTGCTGTGATCCAATTACTATTTGCTTCCATTACAAGCTGGAAACGCTCCAACAATTAAGAATATGGGAAACAGCCTACAGATTTTGTTGCGTGCATCTGCTCAGAAGCACGGTGCCTTCATTTGAATGCATGTTCAGCACCAGGGAGGAAGTAAATATAAACATAGGGTCTCTCACCTCTCATATAACTGTTAATCATAACTGACTACATTTTTCAGCCCACAAACTCTAATTGAACCACAATTTGCAAGGCCTTAGCAGCGAGGACAGCCATGATTAAGGTCAACAGAGAAAAAAGCAGAGGCTTCAGCGCACTCACATGTAATAATTTGGTCTGGCTGCATATCTTCAGCGAGGAAGAAACAGGGTGTGTGAGAGAAACATTAAGACATGGATTTATTGATAATTTCTATGAATTTCTGTCTCATTATTAGACATGGTTGTTGACACAACGTGGAACAGTGAAAAGGAGGGAAGAAGAAAACTTCGGCACTCCTACCAAAAAAATCTGAATAGATGAAATATAAAAAAAGTCAAGACCTCGATCGTAGTTTAGGTATCTATAATCCTCATCAACAGTTTCTGTCACACAGACAATAATGACCCACCACACCAAGGGTCAGATTGAATTTCTGGAGCCTTCACTGCAAAAGAGAAAAGAAGAGCTGACCCAAAATATCTTTGCCTAGTTGCGTCCTTCCCAGAGCTCTTGCTAAGAGCTTCAAGGGGGGCAGAAAGCTAATGAAAATAGGTAAGGGAGACACAGAAACAGCCGGCCAACACACTTACCGGAGAAACTGTGTAACCCAGGGTAAACCTAACCGGACTTTGAGTCTGTTAGCGTTGTGTGAATAGGTTCCTCACACAATAGACAAGATTTCCTGTGTAGCAAAGGTTATGCAAGGGTTTTTCCAGGGTTGTTTCTTCATAGCAGTTAACACAAGGCCAGCTACTACTGGTTAGCTATGTAAATCAGGATTTTCATGAACACCCAGCTATCCCCTAGGGCTCCAATACTAATTAGAGTGTTTATCCTTTCTTCCTCAGTAAAACAGTGACAGTTTCAAAAAAGTACAGGTCAAAGGGTATTTCCTTCTTTCACACAGAGAAATCTAACCATCACGCTCTCCAAGTCTAATTAGCATATATCAACTTCAAAAGGCTACCTAAATAATTGGTTACCATGTAAAAACGTAGTATTTCTTTGCTCCACAGCAAAACACTGGGTGGGTCTCTAGGACAAAACCTGCGGCACATCTGAACATCTGTGATTTCAAAAACATTGGTATTATTCTGCAAGAAGTAAAAACCTGTACTGAAGGCAGCTCCAATGCATACAGAAGGAATTTGATTTACACGCAAGGAAGGAATCATTCCTGTCTTACCTAATAGAAAAAGAGAGACCATAAAGACATTATGCTGTAATAAACCAAGATAGGTTTTAAGTAGCAAAAAAAGTTTATACTTTAGCACATTTTTTGTTGCTGTCTTTTATATTAACTGAAGAGTTACCCATTTAGATTTCAACAGAAGCAGTTATCCGTATTATATAAAGAGATAAGGAAGAAAATGCCATATATCTTCTGTAGGCAACGCTGAAACACCTCAGACTGCTAAATCAATGCAGGCACAACTGGAATCTAATTATTTTACTATATAATCTCTATCATTTTTGAGCTGGTAGAAAAGTGAGGCAATTTTGGCTACATTCTGATGACGAATTAACATACTTGAGTATGTTTTGCAAGCAGCTTTCCCAGCAATATTGAATAATCAATCTTGAAAACATAGGTTTATACCATTCATTTTTTTTTTTTTTAATTTAGTGTTGTTGGAAGGAAATAACAATTCTTAATTTTGAATTAACTGTCCCATAAAAATTTAAAATTCCCCTTTAGAATTTACTGCAAATTGTTCCCTTTTTTAACGTTACTTGCAGGATTCAATGAAGTCCTATCCTAAAATAAGACATATTGACAAACATTCTTTCTGGGAAAGCAAAAACCAAAACAATTAAGTAACCAGACAGGACACTCTGTCACCAAACTTTACCAAGTGAAACAGGAAAATAATTGGGGAAATTCTGTTAATAGAGGCAGATTTAACGAGCTGCAGTCCAAAGGTCTTTAATGTTTAGTCTTCCTAGTTATATGAATACCGTTTCTAAAGATAATTTAAACCAATCTAACTTTTCTATATAGAAATTTTACGCGCATATATATGTGCACACATACAAAATTAATCCATAACATGCTCTGTCATTACAGCACAAAGAAACACAGCTTATATTCCTGAGACTTTAAAATGTCTATTTCGACTTAGGAGTCTACTACTGACATTTATTTTATCCTGCAAGTAACATCTGTACTTTTCAAATTATATTTCATTTTTATTTTTAATATGCTGAATCCATCCAGCAAAACGGATAAGCAGTTTGTTAATAACAGGGAGATTTAATATTAGGTACTTGACATTACAGAATTACCAAAGGAAAGCAGTATTGTTATTTTATTCATAAGGAATACATTCCATTAATTATTTTTTTTTTTCAGAAGGGCAAGAGGGCACCACTGTCCAAGACCTACTGACATTGGAAAGCTAAACGTAGACACAGAACAATCTCTTTTACACCAGCAATATTTGTCTGATAACTATTCTGCAGAGCTATCTGAAAAAACATTTTCCAGAACTAGGAACATGACAAAGGAGGCCCCAGTCACCAGCTCTTCTTGTATATATACATGAATTTACTGTGGTATCAGATACTTACATAGATAAGAGACTGTTTTCTTAATGCACTGGAAGACTGTTAATTTGTTAGGCATAAAGTCCATTAGCAGTTGCTAACATACAACAAAATCTTGATACGGCTAAAGCAATGTGCTGGTTCCACCAATAAAATGTTGTTTGTACCCTAAAGTAAAGGCTAGAAAACCAATATTAAAGGCAAAAGGTCTTGCCCAAGTAAGACAGTTCCACCTCCAGTCATTCCCTAACCATCTAACAAGATGGTTTTTCAACTCTATGGCATGTTACAACAGCTTTAGCTATATATCTGTAATCACTTAGAGATGAAGAAATGAAACGGGAAAATATTAACCCCGAGGAAACCAGTGGCAAAGTCCAACACCAAAATGAACTTTGTTACTTCTCTCAGATTTCCTCTACGCCACTTCACAGACTCAGTCCTGAGAGACTTACACAAGTGTGGTTTTTTTTCCAGCAATGAGCTGATTCAACAGAGATTCTAATAAAACCAAGTTTAAACTCAATGCATTATTATAATTATCAAATTCAGCTAAAAACATTTACATGTAGATTTGGAAATTTAAATACCATTAAAACCTCTGTGATGGTTCAAATTTCACCCACACCCGCGTCAGACTTAAAATCCAACCCAACCTCTCTAGTGATTTCATCAGTCTAGAGAATTTCAGTTATTTACATACAGAAATGTAGATGAGCAGCAGGTTCACCAAGACTAATCTGGTGATTACACATTTCAAATCATGCTGGCCACAAAACTGAGGCTTGATTAAATATGGAAAAGTTCTACTTGTTTGCATTTCATAGAAATTTCAAGATAGAAGGATCAAATCCGTTATCTGGATTCATGTTTATTCATACATACAAACCGGGCAAGAGCTCCAAGGATAAACCATAGGGTTTTCATGAATTGCAAGTTTTCTAGCAGTCCATCATTTTAACAGTTCTGGGCAGGAGATGTTTTGTTACGATACCTATGCATGCATCTCAAAAAACTAGAAGCTCATCGAGTATAAAAAAGCTCCAATGAAATAAGATAAAGTGATTTTTTTTTACCCAAAGCGTTTTTCTTTCATGAAGAGAATATCATAATACAACGACATATGAACTTCACCTGATGTTTTTTGACATTGTACACAAGAATTGCGTTTTGATTCAGTAAGTGACCTCCTCACAAGCAAAGCAGAACATCAGGAATAATATTATTTCTGTAATCTCATTTATAATAGACAGACATTTCCTCATTATAATTCTTTTTTTTTAGGTATGCAAGATTCTGTATTTGCGAAAACATACAGCTGCCTAGATGAGTGAAAAAATATTCTAGAAAGACCACCTGTTAAGGAATTTGACGTGTAGAAGTATAACACCCTGAGTACTCTCTAGGCAACAAGAAATCAAGCAAAATCCTCAAACCTTCAATTACTGGTTCTAAAAAGCAAGCTATCACACTTTGTAAGATGCAGTACTTATTCCTTACAGACAATGACAGTAAACATTACTCAAAACACTAGCAGTCTTGTAACTTTTATTGGAAATCAGTGTATTTGTGCAAGATTCAGATTTGTATTTATTATCAGATTACTGGAAGTCACTTTTAATCCTCTAAAAATTCATATGCAAAAATCTTTTAGGTTTTCCTCAGTGCCAAGCAACTACTGTCAGCATGTTTAGCGTATGACGTACAGACTCAGTGAATTTGAACTAGACACTAGGTGTCTGACTTGCTTCATGATAGGATATGCTTGTTACTAAACAGAAAGGAAATCAGAATGATCACAGAGCAATTTATCCCAAAAGAAAACAATTTTTTTTTTCATATACATTTAAAAAAATACACCACGTGACTTTATCTCTTCGTAACAGCAAAGCCCGCAGTACATGTGTTCAAATCCTTTTGGGCAATGTGAAGGAGACGAGGAAAAAAAGCCATGCAATTTCATTGCTCGGCTCTTTACAACACTGGTCAGAGTTGCCCCTCTATGGAGAGCTTAGTGCTAGCCAAAAGTAAATGTCAGAGGCAGGCCTGGCATTTCAGGGATGTGCTCACAAGTCCCAAAAGCATAGGAAAAGCAATTCCATATTAGTCTTTGTTTTTCCTGTAACCCTTGTTTTGAAAAAGCTATTGCAGTACCAGCAATTCTGTCTTTTTTGTCCCTTTCTGTCATGCTTCATTACGCCAGCTGCCTCAGCCGTTGGTATCCTTCTGTAAATGAAAGTATACAGAACAAGTGGTACAACAGTTCCCCCAACAGCAGGTTTTCCTTCAGAGAAAGAACTGAACGACTGGTTAATTTCCTGAACGTGGAATTCAATAATTCCACTAAGACATACCCTGCCTTGTCTAAAGAAAAGGGCAAACATCTGCTTTCACATCTCCACAAAATTAGCTGGTTGATATCAAGAGAAAAATGATGATTCTAACAAATCTTCCAGACGGTGTTCTATAATTTCAGACTTAATAACGATGGATGATTAAGTCATAAGTTTAGCCCTGACAAATATTACTGGATGAACATACATTTATAATTTTTTCCCCTCACATGAACAATAAAACACCTCTGTGGTGTACATGACCAGTGTAATTTTTCTTTTGGAAGTGGCAGTTAAAGTCCAGGCGATTCTAGCATAGGTGAAAACAGCTCGAGGTCAGCGTTTTTAATAGTTTTGAGATTTTAAGTCTTCAGAGTTAACTTTGATGAGAGTTAAATCTTGCTGAAATTCTCTTAAGGAGAAGACCTGGTAAGGTAGCGTATAGACTGTCAAGTTGAATAACACGTAATGTAATTGAACTAACTTTTAAAAAGGATAGGTGAGAGCGCCTCAAGAATTTCAGTGTTTTCTAATATTCTGTGAATTTCTGTTTTCAAAAGCCATTGCAGGACAAAAGTTGTTTCCGAATTAAACGCGTCCTAGATAACTGATAAAATAAACCCTGAAGTCAAGATATGCTTTTTAGAAGTGCTGGAGCCAAAAGTTCCAGCAGACAGTTTTATAGCAAATTTATTTTCAAAACTGGTTCATTTGTAACCCTTGTGGTTCCCCGTGTGTTGCTTGCCTGCAGCCCCCTCCCGGGAGCACTGGTTCTTCCCCTGCAAAGCGGGCGCAGGCGGGGGCCAGGGGACATCACCGGAGCAGACATGGGCACAGGAGACGGGTCTGGGCAGCACCTCCAGAGCCCACAGACGAGCCACAACTGGAGAACCAAGTTCCATCTTGAAGAGAGATGGCAGGACCCACGTGCCCCAGGGTTTCCCTGGGCCAGGTGCCTCTTTCTCTTAGCATCAAGTGATGCTGTAGCAGCCACTCTGGACAGGCAGCTAGAGCCCGATAGCGAAGGCGTGAGGGAAAGATTCATATGAAGGCGGGAGGGAAAGATCAAAAGCCTTAGGAACAACGGCCAGTTTTAATCATCTTTTTTCCCCCCTCTTCCCCACACATACCTCTTCTCTTAAACACTAACCTCAAGAATTACAATCGCAGCAAGATTCTTTTGAAGGTAAAAAGTGATTAAAGTAACATTTTCAACATCACCCTAGTACCATGCGCTGATATTCTGAAGTCTGGTCAAAACCCCCTTGCTTTGCTGTCGTATTATAGTCCCTATGGATTTGCTGAGCAGGCACAGACCCCACACTGAAAAAAAAACCCCAAAACAAAACAAGGCCAGATTCCTCCATTCCCACTCATATTCAACAGCATATTAGGGGATATTAAAAATTAATTACAGAAAAAAATTGAGCCAACAGTTGAGGGTGTGCTCTTATCAAGAAATCGCCATCTTGATTGCTCCCTATCATAAAATGCTTTTTGCTCTCATAAGGGAGATAAACTATCTAATCTTAGAAGAAAAGTTATGCCTTGGGTATAAGCAAAATCAAACAATAAGACAGATTTAGAAGTCCAGTGTACCCGAGACCTTTAGTAAGTAAAGGAGGTACATGATAAATTTTAATGACATTCAAGTCTTGAGAAATTAAGAGGAAAAAGTTAGGCATTTCATGAAGCAGAAAGACACCTACAAACAGTGTCAACCCTCATTGTCAATGTTAGTGAAGGAAACAGAACATTTTTCATGACAGAGACAAAGAGGAAGGGAAGGTTATAAAGCAAAAAAGGTATTACGTGCCGAAGGATTATTCATTTGCATGAGAAAGGAAAAAGCTTTCAGGAACACAAAACTGAATAGCTTGGGAGGGAAAGAATCAAAACAAACTTAACTGCCATGAATTGTGTCATATTTATTGAAAACCGCCCAAGGCATTTGGTATGTGCTTAGCTAACCCAGCTAACCCCATTCAGTGATAACAGCCTCCAAGGCAATCACTGACTTGAAACAGAAAGACTTCAAAAACCTAGCCAATGCCTAAGGAACTTAAGTTTCAGGTTTTGAAACTGAGAGACCTAAGTTGCCTCCCAAGAGGATCATCGCTACTGTTGAAAACTGTTTCAGAGCTACATCTTTATTTCTGCAGCCAAGGGAAAGTGGAGTTTGACAGGTTAGTGTCAGCAAACAGCGATGTTACGAACCACCCAAGTCATCAAGTCTAGTCCCCTGTGATCTTGGGCAGACATTCGATTCCTAGTTTTCACAGAAAGGCAGGGTGAAGTAATAGTTGAGGAGCCATATATTATATCACATATCAAAAGATAAGACTTTCTTGACTCCTACGGGGAAAAGATAATAATAGAATTACATAGCACAAGCAAGCACAGCCTGGTCCTCTCACAAACCTTTTGAAGATATCAGGGAATCATATTCAAATTTCATTTTCACCAGAAGTTCACCTACTCCATTGCTTTTCCTCCATGAACTTACCTATGTCCTTCTCTGCACAGCTTGTACTCTGCCTTCAGTCCCACCTGAAATATTACTCAATTCCCTGAAAATTTAGAAGACAGACTTCTAAATGATATGATGAACTTCCCAGTATTTAGTCTTACAATACTAGTCTTCCTTAACATAAGGAGAGAGAATTACATATTTTTAATTAGCTTGCAAAACGATCTTCCTTTTATTAACCCAACATAAATAGTTAACTACTTCGATTTTATATTTGTTCCATTCACTTACATTAGTAGTTTCAGTTTACATATAATCATCTTGAAAAATTTTAACCAGGCTATACATAGTGTTTCAAATCAGATCCTGCATGCCCTCAAACAGCAGCGCTAACACTTTCCTCTCTCCAACAGAAAAGCCTTGCTTGATGTTCTCTAAAATCACATTAGTGTTTTTTCACAGCTCCATCACATTAGCAGCTGAAAGTTACCCTTTGATTAGCTTCATTCCAATTCCTATTAGTCTGGTGACAAAGTCACACAATGTGAGATAATTAGCTCCTCCTGAGCACTGTCAATATTTCCAACATGTATTTTGTCCACAGATTTCATTTGTACGTACCCACTTCCTACTCTGAGGTCACTAACAAACATTCTGGTTCCCAACATTAAGTAGCGAAGAATATCACTGATTATTTCTCTCAAGGTTTTAGTGTAATCTGTTGTAGCTTCCTGTCCAACCAAGTCTTTATTCTTTGTATTAAACCCCTTTATCTCCACTTTGAACAATAATTTCCTATAGGGAATGGCATCAGATTTTCTTGAATTGTAGCACTGCATTTATTGCTTATAAGAATGCAGTGAAAAAAACCCAAGGTAGTCCCTGCTTCCCTTTTCATAAATCTAGGCTATAATTTAATCCCACTTTCTGTTCATTTCCACATGTGTAATGATTCTTTGCTTCAAAGTGCATTCTGATTTTCGCACAGCATTGAGGTGGGTCGCCGCTCCCTTCTCTTCCCCCGTTCTTGAATGTAGTTACAAGGTTATATATTATCTAGCCAGAGTACTGAGTCCAATTCTACAGATTAATTAGAAGTCTCTTATTTTGGATTTGTGACACTAGTTCTTTAGTTTTACAGAATTAATAAGATCTCCTGCTATTCTCACAGTATGGTGACTATGCCCCATACTGACAAGTTGTAACTGCTGACCTATATTGTGCTTGGATTTCAAGAATTAAGTTGCTAAAACCAAGTTACCTACTTCTGCTGGGCCAGGTAGGTGGTATAGCCAGGACACCCTGTAGCTGCTGCCCTGAGAGGTCCGGACCCTCTTCTAACCCTCTGCCCTGGATGAGCATCCTCCTAAGTGACGGGGAGCAGAAGGAGCAGCAGAACAACTACTTCTAAGAAATAAGAGGTCATCACAGAACTGCAGTTCTACCTTTAGTCTGATGGTATCTGTGGGCTCAAGCTTATTGCCACAGTGAGCACAGAAGATACAAGCAAGGTTTTGGGACAACAGAGCTGCATACCACCAAGCCCCCACCATTTTCCTCCTCTCTGTAGGAAGAGTGCTTTCCTCCAAGGCAGAAGAACCATAGAATGGTTAGAGTTGGAAGGGACCTTAAAGATCATCTAGTTCCAACCCCCTGCCCTGGGCAGGGACACCTCCCACCTGACCAGGCTGCTCAAAGCCCCGTCCAACCTGGCCTTGAACACCTCCAGGGATGGGGCAGCCACAGCTTCTCTGGGCAACCTGTTCCAGTGTCTCACCACCCTCACAGTAAAGAATTTATTCCTAATATCTAATCTAAATCTCCCTCTTTCAGTTTAAAACCATTACTACTCATTCTATCACTACCTCCCCCGTAAAAAGCTCCCCACAGCCTACTCCAGGGTGAACAACCCCAACTCTCAGCCTGTCTTCATAGGAGAGGTGCTCCAGCCCTCTGATCATCTTTGTGGCCCTAGACAACAAGGACAGACAAGGTATGCAGGCTGGAAAACTGGGAACCATACTTTAACTGCTTATTTAAATAGCAAGAGCTATCTTAGTGACAGGGGAACGCTCTACTGAATAACAGAAATTTTTTGTTTCCCCCCCAGATTTATCTTTTCCAGAGCTGGGTTTAATATGAGGAATATCACAATGTTGGATCAAGAGGGACAAATACATAAGAAAAATCTGAAAGCAAAAGCAGGTACATGGATAGATCTACCCCAACTATATTTAATGAAAGTTTTGCCTTACTTTTTCTAGTATCAAGTTAGCAAAATCCCATTTGTTCAATCCACTGAAGTTCATACAGATGCCACAATGCAAGAGTTAACATTCAATCAGTTTTTCTTTCCTTAATGAATAACAAAAAGAAAGGATCTTGTACTGTTGTCTTGCCCCTTTCACCCACCCAAGAAAAGTCAATATCGACAACAAAAAAGTTGTGGGGGGTTGTTGCTTTAGGGAGGGTGGTGGTGGATTTGGGTTCGGGTTGGTTTGGTTTTTTTTTTTGTTTGTTTGTTTTGGTCTTTTTTTTGTTTGTTTGTTTTTCACAATAAGGTAGAGGTCTGGCTTTTACTAAAAGAACTCGAAGTTAATCCTATATAAAGTATCTGCATTTTTCAGGCTTTGCTTGCTTTCTTATCTATATCGATACATGCAATTTTGGTACAGTTTCCAGGACTTCATAAATTTTGAACATGTGCAAGATGACGGGGATGATTTCCCTCTGAAAGGAAAAAAAGATTTACTACTAAAGAATGCAAGGGATTTGACTTATTCCTGATCTGTAAAATCTTTAAATGCATAGTTGTATTCAAATATCTCTTACCACTATTTGCCATTTTCAGTAAGCGTGAGATGTTTCACATGGTAAACAGAGGGCATAACAACTCCATTTTTATAAATTTGAATTTAAAAATAGTTAATACTTCAAAAATATTTCTAATAGCTTGTTGCTTCTGACTCATCTGAATCTATAAGACATCCATGATTTTATGCTAAAATTGTAAGCGTGGTGTTTCTAATACCAGTGCAGAAAAAAAAACCAAAACCAAAACATCCTGATTCATCCCACTCATCCTGGCTCATCCTAAGGAACAATGACTATTTGTATCAAAAACAGTAGGAGTTATTGGCTATGCAGCCATTAACATCTATTACTACTGATCACTGTGTTAACACACTGATTATGGGCCCAGAAGTTTGCCTCTAGTATTTGGTGGGTGCATTTTTTTTTCTAAACTAATCCTTAGGTTAACTTAGGTCATAGCATACTGTCCTGGTTTGAGCCAAAACTATGACATATACAAAACCCCTATTATTATTTCCTCATTAATAATTACATTCCTTTTTTTTTTAAGATTTAATTTTGTTTACACTGAAGAAAGGTATATACCAAAAGAGACAGAATGAATGCATACGTGCACATACTACACTCTTTCTACAAGGGCAGCAGAAAAGATAGACAGATATAAATATTAGATTTTTCAAACCCCTTACATTGCTTTGGTAGTTTAACTTGCTCTGAATTCTGGACACAACTGAATGTATCCATTATTCTGACTCAAAGTTCAACAGTAAGAAACATCAAGGACTGAGACATGGGTTTTTAATAATCAAAATTATTTGTACGTTGTGCAAACTAATAAGAAATGGTAGGAGATCCCTCTCACTTTTTTCCTTATTTGAGCAACACCAGTTACAGTGAAGTCTAAGTACATGATTGCATTCTGTTCCCCTTCTTGTTAAATCTTTTATTTCCTTCAAGGCTTGAGAGAGTCAATCCATTGCTCCCAGTATGTGCTACATGCTAAGGATCAGGAGATTCTGCAAACTTCCTCTGCAGTTAATTGTCATAGTATAGATCTGAATTTCATTAAAACTTTATCTTTCCTGAAGAGTGATTTCAATGAAGGCACTTGGATCATGTAACGCCAAATTAGAAACCTAAAAAATGAATCAAAACCTGAGAAATGCCTGATTTCTCTCTCCCCACGATGGTGGCATTGTTGAAACAAACTGCCATGTTTTGACTGGGAAGTAGACGGGAGGGAATTGAAGATGCTCTTGCTTACAATCTTAGAAAGTTAGAGTCATAAGTGAATGTCTCAAGTTGTTTCAGTTCGCTTTGATATCTATACTCAAAGCATACTCAAGTGAAGATATTTCTTGGAAAGAAAGCTGAAACCAGCTTCCATCTCTCTACAGATGGGATGATTTTTCCATCTGAACAATTTCATTTTGCCTGCATCATTTGCCGGTACAATATAAACACAGAAATTTGCAGAAGATGTCTTTTAGTTTACATTGCACGTTCTTTAGTTTGTACTTGTTTGAAGTTTACCGAGAGAGTCCATTAGTGTACTGTTATGCCTAGATTTCACGCCTTGCTCATTCCACACACCAGTTTACAAATTTTAGCGTATTCTACTTTTCTCAGTAGTATCAACCTCGCCATAATTCCCTCAGACTACAGATACTTCTTACGCAATGCAATCACTCCATTGAAAGAGTTTGACATCCATCATTAGTAATATTCAAGGAATATTGTCCCTCACAACACCTCTTCAAGTAACATTAAACAACCCAGCATGATAATATCTTCATTTGAGCAGGCTTGCTGCTACTTTGGTCTCCACTCTGACTGACATACGTCAGTTCTGTCTCATCTTACCTGCTGTCACAAGTATTCAGTCAAGACTTTTAACAAGGTTCTCACTCCTTTCTTACCCTGACTTTGCTTTTTCATAACCTCCGTCTTCTGATCCCTTTGTCATTATCATCATCATGTTCTTGTCATGAAATCTTATTCACAGTTATTCTATTAGCAAGTAATTTTACTTTGAAATGCAATTGTTTTTTTTTTTTTTCCTTCATCAGACATTCAATGAAAATAATCGGATACTTTTACAAGTATTTCTGGAGGTTCTGTTAGCTCAGAACAACGCACCAGACAACCTTTGCTTTAAGAGAGCCTGTCAATCATTTTGTATTGCGCTCATCACCATGGTATCGAAAGGCTTCCTTTTACACACCAACTGTAGATGTTATGGATGTACCAGGAGACAAAGAGGTATGATTAAAACTGTTTTGACAGAAAAATGAATATCAAATGAAGCTCAAAATTTTTTCACCACAAAGAATATTTTGTGAAAACACTCCTTGAATATTTTCTGAAAGCGGAGAATTTTTTTGTAAGCGCTATTTATCAGTCTTAATTCAGCGTATTCAAGCTCTTATGATCCTCTTAGGGACAGGTTTCCCACATAAAATATTTACTTTTTTGTGGAGTAGGGCTTGAGAGTCCCGTACAAAGATAATACCAGTGTGCTCCAAGACAAACTGAACACTCGATTCTTACTAGAAAAAAAATAGTAGTTTCAGCAGGAACACAGATACCCGCTTTTTACAGAGTACTTATCAAAGTGATAGCTCTTAATTATATTTAAAGTTAATGCTCCAAGTCCTAAATATCTTCTCATGAGATTTGACAACAGATTCCACTGCTAGAATCCAGAGCACAATTCTAAGTAAACTCACTAAGACAAGAAAATGCTGTTTCATAGTTCCGGTAGACACATTATCTTTTAAACTACTTAGCCTATATCACATTTTTCAAATTATGGAAATGGTTGATTCATCAAGAAATCACCATGACTTTCATTATAATAGTCATCACCTGGTGACGTGCTTTTCTCTCCCAAGTTGGTCACACGATCATGTCTTGGGGGACATCTAAATCCTTAGAAGAGTAGGCCCATGTCAAAGGTAGATCTCTTGGAAGACAGACATACATAAGAATCAAAATACCTACTTTTCAGGTGCCTTTAACCCTCTCTGCTGCCTCAAAACTTATAGTATTTCTCCTACTTTAGAAAATAATGACAACTGCCAATCAAAAAAATCTTGGGAACCCTGATTTAGACTTCTTACTCTAGATTCAATACATGAAAACACTTAAATGTCTCAGATTCCATCCTCTAGACCCCATTCAATGGTCTAGTGTTGAATATTCTGATGAAGTTATATACCTACGTCTTCTTTTGATGACTTTTTTTGATGGGATGACTGGGTGTCAAACTAAGAACGAACTGGATAAGGGTTACAAAATTTTTCCTCTTTTTACATCCTTGTCTAGAGGGAGGGCAAATCTCCCCAAGTTGTTTCACATAACCAGGCAGCTATACCTTTTCTCTCACAAGAGTTTATGGTGGCGCATTGGAATGGGCTTAGTCTTGGGCTAGGGTGTAGGATGCTGGTGCTGCCCAAGCCTCACATCCCGCTCATTCCCCCTGGCCCCATCAATCGGCTGGGAGAGGGTCTGCAGCAGGGTCCTGTGTCCTCCCTCCCAGCACAACCTCTCTGGGTAAAATCTGTTTAATTCCCTTTGTGTCCCCACTTCAGCCAATGCCACGGTTATCCAGCCAGACACAACACTGTCAACTATTCGCAAATTGAGTAAATAAGCTAGGGATTTGTGAATAATTGCACAAACTTTTTATGGCATGGTAAAAATACGTGATACAAAAAACCCATACCACCTTGGATAACAAGCAGTCTATGCATGGGACTGCTAAACCGCAACAAAACAAAGTTATTTGAGCCACGGGAGCAATTTGTTGCTTTACATACTCAAAGCTGAAGATAATTATCTCATAAATAACTAAAATGAACCAAGAAGCACTGACGAGCCTGAGAGTAAGATTTGTGTTGGCATTGAATGAAGAACTTTGCTTTCTTTTGGCACATTAGTTCATCCTGGTGGCTTTTCACACACTTCACCGCAAACACCTTGCCCAGGCACACTCTTCTTTTAAAAAGGAATTCTGGGTTGTAAACAGAGAAGATTTCTGGCTTATGGAAATGGCGACTTCGTTCTGGTTTGCTTTACAAGTACTCGTGTGTGCTTTATTAGCTCTAATGTGTTTCGCATGAGATGGAGTTCATAATGTTCGTGAGTGTATTTGCTACAGTACTTATAATTCTTCATAAGACAGAGTCTCTACAGTTTAATTTCTTTACAAATGAAAAAATGTTTTTTGACTTGCAGAATTAATTCCTTCCTCACAAGGGTAAAAAAAGTAGTAAACTAACAGCTACACAAAGCAATGCCTTCGTTTTTGCAGTAAATTCATTTTAATCTGCCCTAGGTCAGGCACCTCTGGAGGAAAACATACAACTAAATATACAAATAGTCATACTGCAAATTCATCTTCCTGCTCTGTTCCTAGCTAGTACTGAATTCAGAAAACTACTTTCAGGTGCAAGACTCTGATTGTTTTTCCATAAAGCTATGCCAGATATTAAAAATAAGAATTTGTTCAGACAAAAATCCCCACAAAACAAGGAAATGAATATGGATTCACAAGGACAAATGATATTCGTTCTATCACGACAGCAACATTTGACTGCTTTTCCAGGTACGGTGAGTAACAGATGAGCAGAAAAACCGCCAAGACAGAATTGCAGCAACCAAACTTCAGCTTTGTTGTTGGATTTCTGAGAATTAAAACCCCCAAACCAATGTAAAAGTAACATGTGAGTTATAAGCTTTTTTTCTCATTTTGTTCCATCTTAAATTAAGGAGCAAATTGTCACAAATGTAAGATGTGCAACAGCTGTCACTAGGCTGCGATTGCCAGATGAAAGTCTCAGTGAGGAGTTCAGGTGCCCTGATGGGAGCAGGAGCAGTTTTGAAAATCAGGTTCAAGTATTGGATGCTGAGTTCTATAGATTATCGTACAACCAATGAAGCTGTAGGTGACAGTGTACAGATTTTAATTCAATGCCATTATTTGCAGGTACCAGGGGGAGAAGAGGGAGTCTTGCAAGTAACAGTTAACAAGATCAAGAAGAAAAATGTTCAAAGGCGTAAGGAAAAGAGTGGAAAACTAAAGCGTTTAGGAGTTGAAGGGAGAGCAGGGAGAGCATTGTAGCAGGCAATATCAGTCTTCATTTGACTGAAAACATTGGGGTAAAATTGGTACTGGCAGCAGTTATAAGTTCTTGTCCCATCATGCATTCATTTACAGCCAGTTTAAGATATCATCTCATTATTTAGAATATCTTTGTATTTTTCTGTCAGATTAACCTTCCTTGAAATTATTCAAAAAATGAAAAAGCCAGGTATTAGCAATAGCAATAAAAGCCAGATATGAATGCAGCAGTTTAATTTATCAGAAGCTTGGCTTGAGGTCAGGATCCTCTGGATTTTGTCCCTTGCACAGACTCTGGGAACAACCCTTTCAGTTTTGATACATTTCCTTAGTATTGTAACCTTCAGGTTCAGCATCTTGGCCCGTACCTTTCTCCTCCGACATACAGTACTTCGCTACAGCAGCGTAAAAGAAAACATCTTTCCTTTTTTCCTTCTCCATTATCAAAAAGAGAAATAAAACATTAAGCAGTACTCCTCAATAAAGTTTGTTGAACTGTTTCTCTCTAAAACGTTTAAGACTTTACAACCCACCAACAACTTATAACTTCCATTATGTAAAACCAATACTGAAAGTGATTTTATAGTTAGTTTTAGTGTTACCTCTGTAGGGGAGCATTCATTTGTGCATTACTCAATTTCTGCACTTATTACAGCAGTCAACATGCAATCAACAATTCATTTTTGCCTTGACTTTTTTATGCACTGAAGAAACTAGGACATGCTATTACAGCCCAAATCTTAAATCATTTCTGCTCTTTAAACACCTATCCAATATTCTCAGAAGCCTGTTAAAAATCTTCCCTTTAAAACTCAGTTTCCTGCAGCAAACTCAGAACACTAATTTTGCTTGAGTAAGGACTGGACAGATAACGGGGAATAACATCCAAAGGCCCATATACAAACTATTACATCTATTTTATTAGAGAATAAAAGATTAATTTCACAATAAAATTATGTAACATAGGCTTACATTTTTATTTCTTTTTTAACAAAATTGCTTAAGACTCAATCTTCCTTCTAGTAAAAAGGCCTTGCTTCTACTGATTTAAGCGATTTCAGAATTAGTCTTACACTGATTTCACATTTCCACCAGCATATTTTGGAACAAGCTTTTGATTTTCTTTAGAAGCAAAATGTCATCCCACCAATCCATAGCTAATATATGCTTGGAGTTTCTTAATAGTTTTTTTACAGTATTGGAGGGAGGTTTTGGAGTTTGTTGTTTTTTTTTTTTTTTAAATTCCTTTAGAGGGCATGTTATTTGAGTTAGGATGGCAGGTAAGAACTATGCATGGCGTAGTCAGCAGAACTTGTGGAGACCACCAGATCTGACCGGTTATTCTGTGCTGCAGCTCTCACCGTCCCCTAAGTAGATGGATGTTAGCATGCCATTTGTTTAAAAAAAAAAAAAGAAGAACATTGGTACTTTATTTCTTCATTTCAGACTATTCCTGGACCTGCAACTCTTTCCTGAAGCATAACAGATTGCCCTTTACACCTGTTTTGCACAGGGAAATGAGATATTATTTTGAGTCAAGAAGTTTGAGATAGTTTTAGAAACTGGGACTGCAGTCGGCTTTCTCTGACATCCAGTAGCATTCAGAAAAAATAATCTTGTGATAGCCATTTAAAAAAAAAAAATTAGCACACAACATCCTACAATAAGTTACAAAAATGAAGCTAGGGAGCTATTCTTTCACTAAGTCTTCAACACTTCATTATCTACTCCTCTCTTGTGTACTATTAAGCAAGCAGAGATAAAATCACGGAGAAGAAAGTTGCATAGCCTGAATATTACTTTTTGAAGCTCCCACAGACCTGATTTTACAGAGGCTCTGCTCCTCTTGCTTGATTCACCGTTTTCCTACAAGTTTGACAGAATATTTGTTGCCTCACTCTTCCTCCGCATCTGAGCGGAACCAAGTTCCTGATCAGCATTCACTCAATTTGGTCTGAAATCTTATAAAGAACCAACAATGATGAAAATTCCTTGCCCTGCCTGACCTGTAAGTGTTGGGGCCAAAAGTAAACCAGAAGTAATGTCAGTATATATTCAGGAGAAAACAAGTCAAGATATATATTCATATATATCTATATATATATATATCTATATCTATCTATCTCTGTAACACTAGGTTGACATACAAAAACCACGTGTCAGGTCGTTTCCACTTACCCTAAACACTCTCCTATCAGCTCTGTTACCCCTCTCATCCTTTATTTTCTTGCTGCTACTGAAAAAAAATCAGATTGTGCCTACTCCATTTTTGCTCTAGCACTGTATGAATATTCTTAAAATTAAAAAAAAATATCAGAAGTACAACAGGGATAAACATTTGGCAAACTATTTTATTCATTGAAGGTAAAAAGACATTTCGAAAGCAGCCAGAGGCATTAGTGGATTCAGGTTGCATTTGCCAAATAGTTTTACCCCTGGGAAAAAGGCAACAACACTTTAAAGTTTTATTGGCTTTTTAGAAAAAAGTTCTGTGACCGTGATCTGTTTCCCTCGGAATCCAAATTTGCACGTACAGTTAAGAGAGCAAATACGATTCAAGCATGATGATAGGAAATCATCTTGCCCAGACATTTTTAGAAGATACTTATAACAGCCTGCATCCACAGCCAGAGAAAAAAAAGCAAAGCCAGAGCCGGAGCATGCTGCTGATTTTCCCAGAGAGGCAGAATCCAGTTTCCCTGGGTATTACAGGCAGGAAGCTCTGGAGCCTCAGAGGCCAACAAAGAAGGAACCAAGAAAGCCCCATTCCCAGAGTCGTGTATTTAAGAAGGCCGATAATTCCTGGATACAATGCTATTTAGTTTCTGGTTTGAGATAGATAAAAAGACCTTAACAGCCATTGTGACTTTTTGACTTGAAGGCAGAACTAAGAAGCTTCTCACATCTCAATCACATGTCTGAATAAATTTGATTCTGCCTAAGAACTTCCTGAGCATTTGAAAACATAGGTTCAAACCCCAATAAATAGTGGGATATTCTGAAATAAGTCTGTTTTGAGACATAAGAGAAGGCTAAGTCCTTTCGTGTGTCTTATTGTTATAATAAAAACAGCTTTATTAAGGGAGAACTTTCAAATCTCTAGCAGAACAACTTCAAGAAAGAAGGAATAAAGACAATATTGTTTTGCTAACTGAAGTTAAATATTTACACAGCCCTTATGTCTCAAATGATAATTTCAGAGCCTAAGCTTGCCAAGGGCTTGGGCAGAACAGAAAATGTGTTCCAGAAAATACAAGGATAATTCAATGAATACTTGAGGATGCTGTGAGCATAGAGCTTTATTCTCCGTGCACAGAGCCAAGTCCAGGTTTGAGCGCAAGCCTTTAGGGATGCTGAGAGATGATTCCTCATACTGCCCCAAATACCAAGTCCCTTCTGCTTAGGGAGCAGCAGAGCTATGGCCTCTGCTCTCAACCTGACTCTGGCATACATGCTCTAAACATGCATGATTAGTGTGCTAATTTCAATAAAACTTTCCCAGCTTTGGAGAATTCAACAAAATCCTAATGAGTAAAAAGAGAGAAGCCAGGAGGAAAAAAAAAAAAAAAAAGAGAGAGAAAACTCAACCACAAAAGCAAGCGATTTATTACACGAGCACAAATATGAACAAACTAATGACTGGTGACAGATATACATCAGCAGCAAGCATATATAGCCCATTGGAGGATGACAGTAAGTGAACAGCAGCATTGGAAAACAAAGGTTCAAGATAGCATGGTAGTTTTTTCTTGTTCTGAAAAAACGTATTTATCTCTCACCATTTCCCACAGGTCGTTCACATAAAAGAAGTGTTTGTGCCTGTGTGTACATGGGAGGGAAGTTTAAAGGAAGTTGTAGGAAGCAAACTCATGCAAAAACCTAGAGATCTGGAAAACCATCAACTGCTTTGTGAATGTTTATACTAAATTTGGAATTAGATGTTAAGTCATTTGAATGTGCTTGACGAAGTAAGATCAGCTTACCCTGAGTGATACTGATATTACACCTTGGCTGAAATTGCTTTATTGCCAAACATAATGAAAGCTAGAGGTGCTTGGCAATATAAAATATTCAAACTTCATTGTACGTGTTCAACTCCTAGAGCATAAACGTGCCTTTAATGCAAGTAAATTAGAGTCCAAACAAATGTTTAAGGTTGGTTGGTTTTTTTTCAAGCTCATGGGCCACTCTGTTGCATCCAGACACAAAAGGATGAAACTTTGAGATTTATAATTCTTGCAAAAAAAAAAAAAGCAGACCAAGATTTACAGAACAAGTCCAGAGGGTACATACAACTAGGTGAGCTGCTCATGGACCCTGCTCCCAAAGGAGCGTGCATTATTAGCTGATAGCACATCTCAACCAGGTAATGACTGGGAACCATTTCCCATTTCAACAGGATCAACCATTTTGGAAGGCCTATGAGAGGACCAGAATGCCTTCAGGTGCATCTCAACTCAACCAAAGCCCCAGAAGCTGTCTGGGGAGGAACAGGACTGAAGACAAGTATCCACAGTAGGGTGGGGGGAAAGGAAATATCAGAATACTTTGGAACACCTGTTAAATTTTAAATACCTTTGGGAAGTAATTGATCTGAAATCTCTGCCTGGACTCACTGCTGCATAGGTACAGTGTTATTACACATTGCCCTTAAAAATGAAATCTTGACCTTCTTGCTTACAAACAGCTTCAGCTAGCTTTAAAAATGCTGAGGAGTTACACCACTGGGCACCAACAATACTTGTGTTAGACCTCCTGGCTACAACACAAATCATGTTTGGAAGCTTTCTGAAAGAGAAGCAAGCTAGGAGTGCCAAAGGTCCTAAAGGCTTTGAACACATCAGTGTTTAAATACTTGTTTTCCATGGTACGGTTATGGGAATTGAATACCGGAGGATTCATTTTCAGAAGAATTGTATTGATAATGTTATCACTGTTTATAAACTTTCACATGAGTTTATGTATTAAAGCAAAGCTCTAATTGATTAGGTGAATAGCAGCTAATTATGGGGAGGTATTATGAGCTGCACGTGCAACAGAGAAGCCAAGGGAAGATAAAATAACAATATTGAGGGAATGGAGAAAGGCGGTCACGTATAGCAGAAGAGGGACAAAGCGACCCTCCAGCAGCAGAGGGGTGAGCAGAGCGCTTGGCATCTCAAGCCGCTCATGTCACCCTGTCCATTACCACCACATTGACCGAGAGAGGCTACGAGCTGTCTATCAGCTTGTCCATCTCCCTTCGTACCTGAGGTAGGACCACCAGCTCGGAACTGCGGGCAGAGGCTGGGAGCTCATTGTGGAAAAAATCCGCAAAGCGCGCAGACTGGGGAGCACAGGGCACCGTGCCATCAAAATCTAACGTGGAGATGAATAGCAAGAAGAGTGGGGAGGAAAGGGTGGGAAAAAGGAAACTCTGGGCAGAAATCAGCCGGGTAACAAGTTATCTGGATTGTAAAATTACCATTAAGAAATAAATCATAGGCAGCAGAGGGAAGCAGCAATACGTAAAGGCTATAAGCCTGTGCTAAAACCACCTGCCCACCACATTTTTTCAACAGCCAATATTATACAGCTCAAGTCACCTCAACAATCCTTTGACCCTGCTGCTAAAAGCTGCTGTTTCCATTTTGTGGTTTTTAATGGGGGTGGAATGAATGGGATCAAATTTAATAACAGAAGTTACGTTTAGATACCTAACAGACAACAAATGTTATCATTTACCTAATAGTGGACTGACTAATGAGGACATTTTTAATCAGTTTATAACTCTTCACAGACAGCACTGACTTGATGAAAAATCATGGAAAGAAGGATAAACCGCCTTCCTCTAAGGCAAGCGAAACATAGTAGTGTTCATTCTGTTACAATAGCAAGTAACAAATAAAGCAATTTCTTTGCTAGGACATAGCTTTGTAATTTGAATATTAACATTTGATGTTTCTGCTCCCCCCACCCCCAGCCCCCCACCCCAGAAAGTGGGCTTCTTTGATTTATTTAAGATGTGGAAAAATGAACAGAACAGGGGATAAAGATTAAAAAGGATAAAGGAAAAAAGAGAGGACTAGCAAGACAAGCCTGCCAAGAGGGAGGTACAGCCCACAGCATCTTCATATAGAAAGCAACTCCTCTCACTCTCTGTTGAGATGTGTCTTCAGTTGTATTGCTCGTGCTCCTTTAGCACCCAAGCGATGGAGGGAGGGACTGGAGCATCTCCCTTATGAGGAAAGGCTGAAGGAGCTGGGACTCTTTAGGCTGGAGAAGAGAAGGTTGAGGGGAGACCTGATTAATGTTTACAAGTATCTAAAGGGTGGGCTGAAGGAGGATGGTGCCAGACTCTTTTCAGTGGTTCCCAGTGACAGGACGAGGGGCAATGGGCACAAGTTCGAACACAGGAAGTTCCGTTCAAATACACGGAAGAACTTCTTTATGGTGAGGGTGACAGAGCCCTGGCACAGGCTGCCCAGGGAAGTGGTGGAGTCCCCTTCTCTGGAGACTTTCAAGACCCACCTGGATGCAGTCCTGAGTGATGTGCTCTGGGCAATCCTGCTTTAGCAGGGGAGTTGGACTAGATGATCTCTAGAGGTCCCTTCCAACTCTAAAGATTCCGTGAGTACAATTCCACTGAAACAGACCGGGCCAGACTAAGAGACAGAAAGTAAAAAGCACAGCGAAAGACTTGGAAAACAAATAGTACCACGACTGCCGTGAAGCTCCTAACACTGGGAGCACAACGTAAACTCAGCCAAGGCCCCGGTGCTGACGTTAACCATTTTATGCATGCGCAGTTAATTGGGAGAAGAATGATGATTTCAAAAAGATAGCTTTCCAATACGAAACATGGAGTCATTCTTGCAAGAGCGATCTGGCAGTCTGCACCTTCATTATCTACAACCATCCCGCACAATACACTTATCATTGGAAGACAGCTAGATCCTAAGAAGTATTTGTCGAGAATTTTTCTCGATTCTATCAACTGAAAAAAAAAAAAAAAAGGAGTCATTAGCCAGTAAGATACCGCAAGTGTTAATATTCAGTAATTTATCCTGGAGGTAATATTCCTGGGCTTTATAGATGCAATCATAATTAACAAAAATAAATAACCTCTCCTGCCTTTGCAACAGCAAGAGAAGAATTTGAATTTTCAATTGACTTTAACTCTCACCTCTATTTTATGGTATTTCTCCTCCACTGTAGCATCAATACTTTACAGAAGAGATACTATATTTTTCATTAATCTTAACTGTTTTTCCAGGCTCTCTAGCGCTCTTATCAGCGTGTACTGCAGAACACACAGCATACGGAAACACAGTTTTCCTGATGTGTTAATAAAACTTACAAATTCCTATCTAAGCATCACACATGCAGTTGGATGGAAATTAATTTTCTTTACAAAATTAGACTTGAAAACATTGTGCTAATTATTCTAATCCTCAGAGATATTGCAGAAGGGGTTGGCAAGTCGGGCTTTTAAGTCAATGACTGCATTGCAGGCAGACTCCTCTCCCCACCATGCCCCAAGCACAAGCAGCTGTAAAATGATTGTGTTTAGAACCATCAAACTTAGCTTTTGTTCCAAGCAAAACATCTCTCAGTTTTCACCATTCTTGTATCATGACCAAAACAAAGTGTGGTGTATCCGAAACCATTCAGTTAAAAGTAATAACCATGAGTAGCCTGTGCACCAGTACAGAAGGAAGCAAGAAAAATGCTTGGAGAACAAAGCAATTTAAGTTTGTGGAAGAGATTAACTCCAGGCTGCCCGCTCAGCCTGATATTCATGGCCTTGAACCTGCATGTAAGTGCTCAAGTTGATCTTTTACTTGAGACCTAAGGTCCCGTCTTCCTTTTCAGATGTGGTTAGAGGATGAAAGGCTGGTCATCTCTCTTATCTGCTCATTCAGTGCCTGTCAAGAGAGCAGTTGATTTGGGATTTATGTGTTTTCAGACTGAAAAAAAAAAAGAAATCCGAACTACCCAGCCTGAAAGCAAAATGAGAAACTCTGCTCCTTCCGATGCAGCCAGGCAGAAACAGGCAAGGCAGTACCCCAAATAGAGAGAACTTGAGGACAGTGTTCTGCATATACTAATTACCAAGACCAATATAAGACAAAGTGAGAGGAATTCGTTCCATTGAGGGTGCAGAAAGTCCCATTGATCTTCATCCTTATACATAACATCAAAAGGATTTCTACAGCACATACTGATTCAATGAGAGTTAGCATAAGAGAGATTTATGTGTTTCACGGTTTGACCTGCAAAGAGCAAGTGCTCATCTGAAGAGGTTTTAAAGGAAAGAATTTTATTTTTTCTTTTTTGTTATGATCAGTTTATTGGTTAAGTTCATTACTGTCATTGTTAGGCAGAACTCTCTTCAGACTCCTACATATTATGACAGAAACCGTAAGACGAATAGACTAATTTGATTTTTAAAGATGAAAACTGAGAAAAGAAACAATTCTAGAGTAAGACAGCTGAATCAGCCTAAATTCCCAAGTGAATGAGTAGATTTTCCCAGCTTGCAGATACAGCTGAAGGCTCTTCAAATGAATTATGATCTCTCAAAATGAAGAGCTAAGATCAAGCAGAATTGCCGTCTCCATACATCTACTAATTTCATACAGACTAGAAGAGCAAGTATAAAAGACGCATTGCAGAAAAGGAAACCACCTCTTATTTACACCAATGGTTTTTAAAGTTCCAACTCACCAGCAGTTAGACAAGTCTCCTCTCCGTTACTCAAGAAATTCTCATCTTCTGTACTGCCGCATCAATATTAACACAACAGATAGTGCTGCTAGAGCAATGCCTTACACCAACCTGTACTGGACTTTCCCCTTCCATCACGTATTTCTTCACTGTACAGTGGTTACCTCCCACTGAAATCTCTTCTCTTGTTTTCCAGGAGGATTTACTTTACCCACTCAGAGTGTTCTCCCCCACAGTTATCATTGCCTCATGCTGGCTTGACATTCAGGCTTTCAGCAATTGCTCTTAATGAGAGACATTAAATTGCAGTTCATTAAAGAAGTTCATTTTATCCTAGCTGCACGTTTGTCTAATCAGCTTGCATCTTGATGAGGCTTATGCATACGTGTGTGTACAAAAGTCATCATACCTATATCAAAAGTGTTTTCTTTCACATTTTCCTTAAGTCCACAAGAATTTAAGTCAGTGTGTTAGAAAAAGTATTACGGTATTTTAAAAGTCTCTCATTTCTAAATTTTTTATCCCCCCCTCCATTTAAGACCACAGCGACTCCTGTCCAGGTTTTTTTTGAAAAACTCTTAGTGGGTACGTGTAAAAGAAGAATATTTAGTTCAGTTTCCTAAACAACATCAATTCTAATAAGCCAAGACGTGTTTCATTAATACAGCTGCTCACAGGGAAGCAAGAAAAAATATTCTAGGGAGAAATGAGCTGCATTTCCATCATACAACTTTTTACATCTGAAAAATATACCAATTAGAATATACCTATCAAAGGATAATTATTGTGGTGCAGAATTTTTTATTTTTTTTTTCCAGAATGCAGATGGTAAGAAATAGGTGAAAAGTATGGGTGCTTAGCTAGCATTGCAATGGTTTGTGGGAATGTACTGTGATAGCTTTCCTATTTATTTTCCGAAGATCACAGTAATTTTGGTGTATCTTACGTTAACTTCTGTGAATAGAAAATAATGGTGTGGAGGTTGCATCAAGATGATAGAGGCCTTGGTCTTCTAAATTCTAAAAATAAATAATAGATTTCTTTGGTTTAAGGAAGCAGAGGAAATGGGAACAAGTTCAATGCTTGAACTTTATTACCCGATGAACTTTATTATGTCACTACCTAAAAGGAAGATCAAGAAGTTTAAGGGTAAAACATAGTTTATCGCACTCCATTTCTTTCTACCTGATCCGACTGTTATCTCTATGTCCCTGTTAACTCTAACTCTTATTATACACCTTTTAGATTTTTTCCTTTTACTCTGCACAAAAATTACCATCTGACATTACAAGTGAGGAACGCCTCGAGAATACAGATTTATTCTCAATATCCACAAATGCCTGGAAAGTGGAAGCAGCCAAAACCTGTTCAGGTTAGTGACAGTCTGTACTTTGATTACACATATCCGATTTGTATTTCTAGATTAAGAGGAAAATCTCATTACTGCTTGTTTTGGGTAAGCCCTCCTCTAACAGGGGAAGAACACACCATCACACACCTCAAAAAAATCAATTTACCATATAAATACTGATGCCATAAAGTAACAGCAAAATAAGTAGAGTTAATTAATCACTAAAGTAAACAACAACTTGACGCTTTCCAGAAGTATATAACTTACGTGTGACGTAAAGGAACATGGTAAAAAAAAAAAGCAGAGTTTTATAATCATAAAAATCTGGAAAGTCTCCAAATAAAGTTTGCAATTAGTATAGAGGGGTTAGGGTGTCTCCTGTGTGTCCCTCCCACCAGCTTTTACATTATTTTGATCTATGTCCTGAATACCAGCTCAACACTGTTTCCTTACAGAGAACTGGACTCTGACGTCAGCTTATTTTGTGTTATACTACTGCCACCTGACAGAAGTTGTTGTAGCCGTATTTTAGGAGATGCTTTAGTGCACTGATGAGAAAGCGAAAATATTATCATTATTTATAAGTTGCACAAATTTTCAATACTATTAAGGTTCTAATATAAAAAATGCAAATGGCTGGATTTGTATACCTAGGATAATTATGGCAATAATGAAGTTCATAAGCAAACTAGACCATATGAGTAGAAAGCAATTCAGTAGGAGTAGCACTTAATCATCTTCTGAGGCATTATCTTGCTTGAAAACAATCTAGAGTTTAAATAAATGGGCTAAAGCTTGAATAACAACCTAGTCTCTTCTTTTGCATTTCCCATTAGTCTAGTATCTAAACCCAGAACTCATTACGTTCATATTTATTAGATAGTTTGTCACGCTCCAATTTCCCCCAAAATATCATTAATGAAGCATGATTTTTCCATTCACATTAATTGCAAATTAACTCTTTGAATGCAGCTTCAAGACTACCCTGATATATTTTGTGCAAAGCGTGGTATTTAGCTAGCACTCTTACTTGTCTCCAGAGCCACTCCTCGAAGAGTCCATAACCACACACTGATTTAAGAAGAGTTTAAAACGACAATTTACTTTGTTAGTTATTTTCTGCCCCTTCAACCCAAAGATGGTAGCATGAATGAAATTCGTAAAATCTCTAACTATTTCATCTCACTTCTTTCCTTCTCACCCCAATGAGCAGAATTGCTTTTCATTTATTATAAATACTTTATAAAATGCATTATGCTGCTTTTTCTGCAGGACTTCAATCTGAGGGAATATATTGCTGTGGTGGCAGTGTTGAAATTTATATCAAAAAATGGACCTTCTTTCAGTTCTGTTATTAAAGCCTTCTTTATAGCTTAAATAAAGAAAAAAAAAAGCATTCACTGCTTCCAGTCTGCACTTGTTTTTTAGATTGTTTTGCAGGTACAGTTTGAACTTGCTCTCAGTATAGAACAAGTAGTATCTTGCAGTTCTTCTTCTTTCTAAATGGCATTATAGATTGTTTTAAGGCCATGCCCCTCATTTTTAAGATAGCTTTGAATTTTGTGCGACCTCTCATTTTGGGTTGCCTGCACATTTCAGAAGCAAACGCCTAGCCCTTCATCCATTAACAACAACACTCGACAGAAGCAGATCGAGGACAGAGCCCTGCAGAATGCCATTCTTGCTTGAAGGTGACCCACTTCACAAACACCCTGTGCACCACGAAGCCAGCTGCTCTGTCAGTCATGCTGTAGTAGTTTCGTTACCACCACTCCATCCCCCTGTTGTTGAGGCTTAGTTTAGGAGCATCATCACAGAAACAAGAGTTTCTCCAAAGGGAAAGCTTAAGATCCCCTCTGGCAGGGGTGAAGTTTATGTATTTTTGCAAAGCTAGCCCTCACATTTCTGGTGAAGAAATACATGGATGAATATTTGTAGCAAAGGGCAGAGGAAGAGCTTTAAGAAACTGATACAGCCCCAAAACCCTTTCAATTGCTTGTTCACAATGGGGCCCTATTTTTGGTTTTGCTTTGTTTGGGGTTTTTTTGCGCCCCCCCCCAACCGAAACACACATAACGTTTTCTAAAGAATTGACAAAGTTTCTTTCAAGGAGTCGGAGCTTACATACTTAGCATTTACATGCCGTCTTCTCACCCCTCCGGTACTGGTTTCCAATACAGTAATGTGATTAAAGCACTTCTGGAGGATAACAACCTACTGAGTGTTCTACAAGGCGTCTTTGGAAAACTGAATGTCAGTCACATCTCACTAATTTGTCAAAACCAATGTTAGAGAAAAGGGCTCGTGTCAAGCCGTGCCTGCTAAAATTGCTGCCGCACAGAAATATTTCTCACACAGGTTTTTAAAGATGTTTCCGTATTTAGAAGAAACAAAGCACAATACAAATCATCTAATTTCTGGAGTACTTGATCTCCTACTGAGAAAAAGCAAGAAACATTTTGGCAAATACGCATTCAGCAGGTACCTGCAGGACAAGAAAGGGAACCGGATTATTAACACCAAGACAGTCCCTTTGACACAGCCCCTGTGCAGTCAGAGTAACAGGGCTGATCTGGGGTGGGGGGAGGAGGGTGTGTTAAAAATTAAGAGCGCCCCAAATTCCTCAGAAGTCTGCTTTTTGATTGCAAGGAAACTACAGCACAGGGTTCTGACAGTCAGGTACACTATAGGCAGATTACTCGGACTTAATATTCACAGTCCTCACTTCTCTCAAATGTTTTATGAGGCTAGAGTAAAAGCATCTTATATCCCTAGTCCAGAACATGCAATATTTATGATGTGCTTAGGGTAATGAGATGGATTTGATTGACGTTCTGAATGCGTTCTCAAGCAAAGTCTGCGTTAAGGCAAGCAGAAGCTATCACGTCAGCTTGGTCACCAGAATATCAATAGCGCGGTCTTCCTTTTCCAGAATAAATGAGGAAATCGCACAGTAGTTCACTCTGCTTTTTCTCTCTGAAGCGGGACAGAAAAGGTCCTCTTTTCTCCTCCAAGAAGCTGCTTTACTCCTAAATACTTGTGTCTTGTCCTCTGCATCTACAAGAATCAAATACGATTCTAGGAAATCATCTCGTCCAGACAGTCTTAAAAAGCATAAAAATCACATGGCTATAGAGCCAGAGAACAGTTTGCCCAGTGTCATATTGCTTCTGTATGAACATTTTCCAGGAGCAGAATAACACAATAAAATTTTTCTTTTTTTTTTTTTTTTAAACAGCTTTTGTAAAACTGGATCAGTCAACATCCGTTTCTGCTGCCCCTGAGACACGTCATTCTTGGAGTATTCATGACCTGAATTGCTAAATCCAAGTTCCTCGTCCATAATGAATAACACCATGCTGCAGTACACTCAGTTTAATAGGATTCTTCCTATTAATACTTAGACTAAAAGCACTGCTTGTATACACTTTTTTTTAGTGATCTTTTATTGGGGAAACCACAGTGATTCAGAAGAGATTTTCCTCTCAGACTGATGATTAACACTAAATGTTTGTAGTAGTTATAGAATCATAGAATGGTTTGGGTTAGAAGGGAACTTAAAGATCATCTAGATCCTGTTAAATGACTTGTCAAAACACCAACAAAACACCAACTTTCAGACAATAAAAACAAGCTTTTCAGTTGCTGTACATGAAGCCAGTTGAAAAGAGCAAGGAATGTGCCAGGTAAAAGTTTCTCAGCTGCACCTTGCAAAATTAGGGTTGCTTTGTTTTTTTTTTTTTTTTAAAGAATTTTAAGTGACACAACAATGAATTACCACATTGTGCAACATCAGGAAGTTTTCTTTAAATCACGTTGCCTTACACTAAAATTATGATGAAACATCATAGCTAACTGAGGAAATTTTATTTTTCAGGTCTTTAGGGGTTCTTCACAGCATGGATGAATATAAAAGCAAGGAAAAATGATGTAGAGGTAAATTACATGGAAATGTACTTAAAAGCTGTCTTTCCTCAAGTGTTCATTTATTCTCGGAGAATCCACTATGAATAGTAACAGCTCTTTTCTTGAAATGATATTCCAACAAAAAAAAAAAAAGATTTCTTTTCTAACTTCTAAGGAACAAAAGTCAAGTTTTTAGAAAGAAAAAATAAAACTCTTAAGGTGTGGTTTTGTTGTTTTTTCTTTCAAACTGCTTAGAAAATAATGAAATAATTCCAAACAAAAGCTTAATTCACAGAATACCTACATTACAGGGAGTCCTAAATTGGTGCTTCAAAGCACTGCACTTCTTGTCAACATTGTAATTTTCCACTGAAAACAAAAATCCAATTTCTAGCAGCAACTACTCATTAAATTGCAGATATCAGTTAAAGCACTCTGAAATTAATTTTGACGAATACAAACAGGATTTCCCCAAGACGCTTTAGAAAAATATATACTATTTTATGCTATAATTGCATTTTATAAACTCAGTTGAGGAGAAAGCAGGATATGTTCTACATCTCACATCCACATTAAAAATATAACAGAATATAAATGGCTTTCACTGTCAGAGTCGGTCCAAATTCTGCAGACATAAAATGAAGAATTAGCCCAGAGGCCTTTCAAAAGGGTATTTATTCTCCCACACAGTTCAAGCCACAAAGGAGAACCTCGAATTTGAAATAAAATCCAAATTAGAGATTATTTTCTTTACTTCAAAGTATTGACTTGAGAAAGAAAAGCAACTGTCAAGCAACACTTTTTCCCTCTCAGAAATCTACTGTTTGAATTTTAAAATACAACATGAAAAATGGGGCGTGAGTGGCAAGGTCAATAGTGCTTAAGTTTCTGTATGCAAAGAACAATTTCCTATTAACTCCCCCCTTAAAAAAGAAGAAATGAAATTGGTATTCATAGATGTTTGTGATCATCTCAGACTTTTTTCACTTATTCTATACTACAGGATAATTTAGGTTGGAAAGCATCATCGATGTCACTTCTAGTCTGTCATCCAGTACTTGTTCAAGCAGTTGCCTGGCTAAATTATTAATAACTCCACGGATGGTGTTATTCAGCCTCTCTGAACAGCCTACTCTCGTGTTTCATCACTCTGATAGTTAATAAAACCTCATACCTAATAGCAATTTCCCATTTCTAAACTGTGTATCTTGTCCCTCAACACATTACAGTGCATTAGACAGTGGGTCACTCCTTACACTTCTCTTCCTGAGGCTGAAGCCACCTGGTTGTCTCAGTCTCTCCTCCTGCGTAACTTGCTCCAGTCCCCTGAATATCCTGGTCCCACCACTGGACTTGATCCAATGTGTCAGTCTCTCACTGGGGAGCCAAAACTGGGCACAGTACTCCAGGTGCTTTTTCAGAAGTGCTGAACACAGTGAAGAATTACATCCCTGCCATCTACCCTGGCTAATATAGCCCAATAAGTGACCAGCCTTCCTCCCTGCAATGGAGCAGTGTTGACTCCTGTTTGACTTGTTCACCATGACTCCCAACTGCTTTTCTACAGCAAAACTGCTTCCTACCCAGACAATACACTGCTTGCTCTTACATGGGGTTATAGCACTCCACATGGATTGGCCTTTGTTGGACTTCATAAGGTTCATGTAAGCCCATTTCTCCAACCTGCCAGGGTTCCTCTGACCAGCACACCTCATTTTGACTAGCAAACATGAACTTTGACCACCCTCCTTCAGTTCACTGTTTGCAAACTTACTGTTTTTGAGGCCACTGAGTAACACTGACCCCAATACGGGTAGCAGAAAAACAGCACTAGTAACCAACTACTACTTGGACTTTCTACCATTGATGACAGCTTCTTGGAGCCTGACAGTCAAGCCAACTTACTGTCCATCCTATAGTCTGCCTACCCAGCCCACATCTCACCAACCCGGCTATTAGGATTCTGTAGGAGCCCCTGTAAAAGGCATCGCGCAGGCAAGGTGCACAACATCCACAGGTGTCCCCAGTTCATATCAGACTAGGCAGGTACAATTTGTCCTCAGTAAATCCAAGGGCCAGCTGTCTCATTCCCAGTTAACATTCCTGCTGTTCATGAGCTTGAAATGGCTTCCAGTAGCCTTCTCGAGCTAGAGACAGTATGAAACTCAAGCCCCAAGAAACGCAAGAGAGTTATGTCAGTCCTTTCTATATCCCATGAGAGGAGACTAGTGTTAAATAAAACTGACACTTTAAGAAAATTAAGTTAACTGATAGCTTTGAGAACCCTGCACAAGATAAGGAGAATAAACATTGAATAAACTGATGGCAAATAAATTAATACATCTCCTAATACATTTAAGGAGTTCCTTTGCTTAATGTAAAGTAGGGTAAGAAGAACTACAAATGACCAATGAAAGATAAGAACGCTCTAGGAAGAAAAATTGAAGTTACAGACACAACTGGAACTAACTTAAAATAAACAGACAAGAAAAAGAACCCCACAGAAGAAATAACTATTTCCAAGTCAACAATAACAGGTTTTACTGCTAATAAATTAGAATTTTAGGGATTTGAACCTTGAATACCTTAAACTACCTTTGGAAGCAGGACAACACATCACAGTTGCTTTATTTAATAGTTTAGTTCATTATACATTGCTGCAGATTCTGTCCTATTAAAACGATAAGTGGAAAACAAAAGTAGACGTAAAAAGTGTTCAGTCTGTTGTGCAGTGTTAACTAAAACCACCTGGAAAAAAACCTGATCAGTACATCACTCCATCTGTGAGAACTACTGAGAATTCAGATGGTGGAAAAACCTCTGCTGTACCACAACTGGATATTAAATAGCTGAAAATACAGTAATTTTTGTAATTTTACATTAAAGAAAGCATAAAAATCAAGAGCAATGTTGGTCAAGTGTTTTCCACATGAATTATTACAGAGTGAAGATGTTATTTTTTCGTTGTCACTGCAGATGAATAAAAATCACAATCCATCATTTTGCTTAGACTTATTTAGAATTAATCAGTTGAACTTGAGAAATGCTTCATTTTATAAATTTTCATTGTAATATTAACCTGCTACAATTTCAGTCCCACCACAGCTCCTATGAGACCAGCTCCTTCACTCTCTCTCCTGAGCAAATTGCAGATTTCCATCTTCCCGAGAAGTGCACTTCATTATAGGCTTATCACGAAGACAATCTAACCCTACAGAAGAATGAAAAGCACCGGATTCTCAAACTCCATCATAACAACACACACTTGAACATTTAAGTTACTTGATATGGTGTCCGTTCAATGAAAAATTACTTTGCTTTCAATCCAAAATCATGAAGAGGCTTTTATATTTTTGAATGAAATTTATTGGTGGAAGGAACCCGAGGAAAGACTTAGCTTTAGTTCAGATAGCAATGCTACTTTCAATGTAATTGATATGCAAGTTAATTAATTCTCAGCCACTCCCTAACTGACCTGTGTAAGCTTTTGATTTGTATATCTCTGATATAAAAACAAGGATTTGAAAAATAACAAGAGAAAAATGCCATCTCACAAGCCATCCAATAATACCCATGGCTAGTTGGGATGCAAATCTGATAGTTTCTCCCTCCATGTGCAGTCCCAGACTGTTAGTACGCCTTCTCTGAGACTTACGAAATAAAATTTCACTAAACTTTTATAAATGTAAATGTTTAAAACGGACCAGAGACTTCTGAGCACCCAGCAGTTTTACTTATTGCCAATATGACTCAAACTCAAAAGGAACGACTCTATGTATTTAGTAGTATATTGTCAATAAAAGCGAAAGAAACCTGACTGGCATTATTTAAAGAAACAGCGTGAAAAGTAGAGGTACGGAAAAGAGGATAGTCAACCAGCTAGTTTCGTTCACCTACACACCCAGCAACACGAGTGAAGATTAATATGCCTTTTATACATTAGTGTGTGGACGCCTTCTCAAAGTTGCAAAATTCCACTCATGAATGGACAACCGCTGACCCCCTCCAAAGCTCAGACCCACGCTGACAGAGCCTCTCACAGGGCCGATGCTGCTGCTTGGCAGAGCCATCGTGTACACCAGTAAGAGCAAGCACAAAGTATGGCAGGATCAGGAACAAGCTCCGTGATAAATAGATCAATCAACTTAATAAGAGGCAATTAGATTCATCCACAGCTTCTGCTCCAGACGTTTTGCAAAGTATAGTGAAAACGCATTCTTTAAGATCTGTAATGAAAATTATCTTATCTTTCCTCTCTGAACATTAAAAAAACCTGGAAATAGTGTTTATTTGGTGATCTCAGATAGTCATTTTACAAGGAAAAAGGAAAATACTCCAATAGCACAAGAGCTGCATCAGAATTTGTTAGCAGGTGTGTTCAAAGCTTCTGGGTGCTATAACAGCAAAGACCTGGCACACAGAACAGTCAAGGCTATAAAACTAAAATCTTGCAAAGAAATGTTTGCATTTGGGTTGCAAAGGCAAATACTGCCCTCGAGTAAGAGTAAAATTGGAACTGATCAAAGTGTAGTTTGGTCTTTGGTTTGTTGTTGTTTTGGTTTGGTTTTTTTGTTCTTTCGGTTTTTTAATAGAATGAAGGATTTATGCTGATGTTTGCTAAACAGGACTCATAACTGCTAAGAACTCACTCTGGACTAGGAGAGTGTGCTTGTAGCCTGAAAACCCACACGTGTTTCGATGAATATCACCCTTTTTCCACCTGCCGTTTGGATCCAGTCCATCAGTCGCATACCTAATCCGGCAATAAAACACCCCAGGCCACCTGCCTGGGATGATACCCAGTTCTAATCCAGTATAGACAGCCTTTCCTATCCCAAAAATATTTCATGCTATTGCAATTTTAATTGCAACACTTAATAAGTGTGAAAACACTCTTCTAGATTCTGTTGTTGGGTATAAAAAGCTGCTGCCCATCATAAGATAGCAGCTGAGGTATTTTTAAATGTAATAACTTGAATGGCAGGCACTAGCAGAGAAGCGCAGCTAAACTTACGCGGCAATCATACTAGAAGTTCACACAAATAACATGGAATGAGGCAAAATTATTTTAAAGAGGAAATCAAACAGAAAACATTCATTCAGTTAATGCAAATGAAATACCACTGCTTTCTGTTCTTGGAAGATCGTGAACGTAAAAGCTTATCCATACAAAATTTTGAAGGACGAGGCAAATACGTATTTCTGCATGATGTCTATAGAGTGTCTTGCTTCAAAATATTACTTTGTTACACAAAGCTACGCATCTGTAATCTTCATATGTGGTTTGTTTTTCACGTTAATCAGATTTCATTATCTCTACTATCACCACTACCTGTTAAAAACTAAGAGGGGGAAAAACATCCAAAACACGTTTAAGAAAGGTGTTGCAGCAGAGTCTGCCCTTGGGTATCAGACCCCTGGCCAGAAGCAGTCAGTTTATTACCATTTCCACATCTGCATTTTGAATGCTATTGAGAACAAGCTCCGCATCAATTAATATTGACATAGAACACCCTGATTTTTCCAGCCTCTGTAATGCAAGTCTTTTTTTTTTTTTTCCCCTTCTAAATGTTTTTTACTACCTACCTATCTACTAACTTGAAGGCTTTTTTTAACCAAGAAAGTGAGGGAAAGAAAGAGAGGGTCCTCCCTCCCCTCTTTGTCCACCTACAAAAAAACCCAATTTATTGACGACAAGGTTTTCCTGAAACAAGTGAAGCTCACCAGCGAGGCAATCTGGGGGAAGACAGCAGAGGAATATAGCAAAGAGTTCACATAAAGCCGAGCACCAGGAACATCAAGGGGACCAAGGCAAGCCAGGCTCTGTGCAATGAGCAGAGGGGAACCGGTCACAACTGAACTAACAGCAAAAAAGCAGCAAAGGCCCCCAGGAAACCACAAAGCAAACTTCTTTCCGGGATGGAAGAACACACCACGGTTTTACAACAGCAGAAATGCTAAAAACAACTCCATTACCATCAGCAGGCGTAGTTTGTTACCTGTTTGCAGACAAGCAGCCAAAGCAAGCCTTTGCAGAAGCATGCTCCCCCTCAGTCCAGGGCAAGGAACGCCTGAAACACTGAGCTCAAAAAGCCCCTTCTGAAAGCGGAGACAAACCTACAGACTCCCCCCAGAGGCTGAGCTACCCCGACAAACCAGAGCTGTGCCCCAGCCTCTGGCTTTCATGGGCAGAAGGTGACACAGGTGGTGGCACTTTGCATCAGGGGTGGCAGCAGGGCGCATGGCACCCACCTGGGCAGCACAGCTCCAGGTGATAATCAGCCTGCGCTCACCTGGCTTTGTGCTCCTTAAGGGGATGAAAACCTAAAAAAATAAGAAATGCTCCCCAAGGCCATCTAGGCTTTTGCTTTGTCCCCAGCTGGCAGTGCTCAGGTGAGGGTGCAGCACACATGGATGAGGTCACTCTGCCATCCCTTTTTCCCCTGAATCTTCACAGTCCACCATCACTGAATGGGGATGTGGGAGAGTGCACCACGATGTCCCTTTCCAGTATCTCTGAATAAACCCTTTTCCAACCCTGCTGACACTGCCTACCTCCACAGCAGCCTCCCAGGGCAAACAATTACTGAATTTCGTTAAACACCATCCACTTTCTTTCACTTGTTTTAAACTGAGCCAGTGTGATTTGGTGAATATCAGTGCCATGTTCACCACCTCCATCGCCACCAGGGTTTTTTGAACTCGGGCACACCTCCCTCAGCCTTCCCCGCTCCTCACCAGTAATTCAAACTTTATAGTCTCTCTTCCCAAGGAAGCTGTTCCATCCCTGAAATTGCATCACTGTCCCTTTTCTGGCTCCATGGGGACCTTCCTGAGGCGAGAAGACTAGAGCTGCTCACTGTGTGCAAGTCAGGAGCTCACCAAGGCTTTACACTGCAGCAAAATGATAACTTCCCTCTCGTTTTTCACACACTTTCTGCTGCCATCCAACATCTTGATAAGGAAAATATCTAATGAAATATTGTCTTCTAGATGTAGGACAGTTAATATTTCTTGGTTTTTGCCTGCAAATGTGTTGTTGCCATGTCATTCTGCTCTGCTCCCTCTCATGCAGTGTGACTAATTTTTGTTTGGAGCTATGCAGCACAAGAGTTTTCAGGTGCTGCTTTATTGGTTTAGAATATAAATTTCTAGTACCCCAAATGGTAAGAAATTATTTTTTCTGCCAGGTCAGGCTGGCAGAGCGTACAGAGTAGTCCTTCTGAAGTGGGAGAGAAAGGATATGAGGCAATATTCTGTAAGGGAGGCTGAATCCAGATCCTCCTATCTCAATCTCAGAGCTCCCATATCTTTGGGCCATAACACACACACAAAACTTTCTTTAAATCGGAGGTCACATATTCTAGCAGAAGAGACAGAAAAAAAAATAAGAAAAATTTGCACAGTAAGCCTGCTTATGTCATCCTTCCACAAGCAGAGGTTGGTACAGTACAACACTGCATCAAAAGAAGCGTGACCAGCAGACTGAGAGGTGATTCTCCCCCTCCACTCTGCTCTCGTGAGACCCCACCTGGAGAACTGTGTCCAGCTCAGCACAAGAAAGACATGGACCTGTTGGAGCAGGTCCAGAGGAGGCCACGAAGATGATCCGAGGGCTGGAGCTCCTCTCCTATGAGGACAGGCTGAGAGAGTTGGGGTTGTTCAGCCTGGAGAAGAGAAGGCTCCAGGGAGACCTTATAGTGGCCTTCCAGTACCTGAAGGGGGCCTAGAAGAAAGATGGGGAGGGGCTGTTTGCAAGGGCACGTAGCGATAGGACGAGGGGCAGTGGTTCTAAACTAGAGCAGGGCAGGGTTAGATTAGACATTAGGAAGAAGTTCTCTACAATGAGGGTGGTGAGACACTGGCCCAGGTTGCCCAGAGAGGTGGTGGAAGCCCCATCCCTGGAAACATTCAAGGCCAGGCTGGATGAGGCTCTGAGCAACCTGATCTAGTTGAAGATGTCCCTGCTGACTGCAGGGGGGTTGGACTAGATGGCCTTTAAAGGTCCCTTCCAACCCAACACCTTCTATGATTCTATGATTCTATGAATACAAGTGTCTGAACCTTCTCAGAAAAATTCAGGTTGTGATAAGGAATTAATTGTCAGGATGTGGTATGGACCCTTGGGTGCACTTGACTCCAAGCAATAAACCAGCTAAACCAAAATACTTAAAAGGAAGAGAAGGACTTTGTTAACTAGTAACCAGGACATACTGTTTACTTGAAGAAACATGAATAAGAATACATGGATTAAGATTCACATATGGTTTGCAGGAGCAGGCACTTGCAGAATGCCTTTTTGCAGGCTGTGTGCTAGAACACACAAGCCATATAGAAATTTTGCTCACTTGTGATCACAGACAAACAAAAAAATCTAGCCCCGCTGTGATGTGTGCTTCCTCACGCATTCACACTGCGTATTAATTCATTTGATGCAATGCCAAAAAGTCTTCTCTCTCTCACCTGTCATGTAAGACCAGTGCGCAGTGTAATTAAAAATAAAGAGAACAGGTGGTTCTTTTCTTTTTTTCTTTTTCCTTTTTTTTCCTGGTAAGACCTTTGGCTTGCATTCATATATTTAGTTTTCAATATTTTTCTACATTTCAATAAGGCCAGTAGTTTAATAAGATTTTTAAGTCTAGTATTGGCAGGAAAAACGTAAGAAAGTTGTAGTGAGTCCATCTTCATGAGCTAGCCACTTATGACAAAATTACACGTATGATGCCACATCTGAGGATGCTGTCCCCACCTAAATATCTATCAGATAACTGATTTGGGCCTATTACAGTATGTCTTGCTTTTGAACTGTACTGAGATTAAGAAAAAACCCCGCTGTGGTTAAGGTTTCCTGGCAGTCTTTCAGGATGTCAGTCTTTCAGCTTTCTACGAGCTGACAATCTCACAGTCTAAACACCAAGTCATTGCTTGGCTCCTCCAGATTTTCCCAGAGCTTGTATTTCATAGTCCCTAGGAACTGAGAGTCTTCATATCATGCTAGTAGATATATGTTTAAAGCAATCTGTCCTGTTTGATCGTAGCTGGACCTTTGAACTTCCTATTCCTAAAAGAGAGTTTTTGCATCCTGAAGTTGCTATGACATCTATTAAAAAATAACTGCATAAAGGTGATTTTTCCCCCCAGTCTTTTAAATAACAGTTATAAGACAAAGTTAATAATTTAACATTAACCTACAAAGCTGATAAGAGGAACTTTGTTACTTTTCAGGGATTTCTTGGACTGACAAGTGCTGTACTATGCTGTGTTTTATTTCTTCCCTCCCTTCTCAAGGGTTTATTCTAATTCACCAAGTAGTAAAGATAATGAAAATGTACTTGCAGCAGAAGCAAGCTTTAGAAAGATGATCTATGAAGAATTTTTCATAGTGGAACTTTACTTGGGCCTTGATGCCTTCTCAGCTGCTTATATCTAAAACCAGGGAAGCACAGTTCAGCTTCTTTTGTCTAAGATGGCATTGGTTTTCAAATGATGTGATTATCAGTCATGAAAAGCTGGGATCAGCATCACTAAAGCCTGAAGAGACAGGTTCTGAATAAAACTACAAATGCAAATGAAATCACACTTAAGCTTAATGAAAGGCTGTGTAAAATTCTATCCTCAACCACCCTGGATTTTTCATTAATATTTTTTTTTGTCAAATGTTGTGAAATAAAGGAGAAAAAACCCCATAGATCTGTCCTTCCTGCTGAGAACAGGCTTCTCACTCTGATAAATCTTTTCTTAGGATGTTTTCATTTGGAGTTTCTCTTACTTAAGTGTTAGTGCCATAGGAATACTCACACTTAAGGACGCTCAAATGGAACTGACATTCAGAAATTTCAAAATGAAATTTTTTGACAAATTTAAAGTGGCAAATGAAAAGTGGAGGAATTATAAAACAGTTTGAGAGTAATGTTTTTCCTTTCTGGGATGGCCACAATGGACAAGAATTAGAGCGGCTCTCTGCTTTAAATGGAGAAGGTAGTCCCTGAAATCCCCTGGGAAATCCATATAATTATAACTCCCTTCAAAATTTGAGATAATAACACTGCTCTTGTTGGTCCACGCTAATCTCGCATTACAGTAAATCAGGTGTTTTCTAGTCTAATTCTAATTATTTTTTATACATGTAATTTATTTGCCTAAAACGTTCTTGAAGGCATATGTGTCCTTCTGTAATGGACGTATAGCAAATCGTGCAATTTTAACGTAATGAAATAATGACTCATGCTGTGCAATTGCTTGTTTTTTACTCACTGAAGATTCAGATTCTGCAAAATAAGATACTTTCCAAGAAAAAATAGCGGATAAATTGGCACGGTTATAGAAGAGGTTGTTAGTAAAAAAATCACTATGTGCATTTGACAGAGGTGAGTGGGTTTTGACAGCACTACCCGACTCACCACTGAAGGAAATTTAAATGAAATTCCCCCATGTTCAGATGTCACTCAGTGAAAGGACACACTCATAAATAAAAAGAGATTTATTATGCTTTTCTATCTTTTGGTCTGTTTTTAGGATGTGTCAAAACCACAATTTGGAAGAGAAATATTATTATGAGATAGTCCTTCACGGAGCAAAAAGATAATGCTTGTCAAATGTCTTGTAATATCTTTTAAAAAATCTTAACATTTTTAAACAGAGAGTGAAAAATATATGTGTAATGTTCTCTTATACTTTTGAAATCCACAATCTCATGTAAAGAATCTATGAAAAGAAAAATAAAACAATAACCTTAAGACATTCATTGTTTAAGTGTTCTGGTTCTTGAATTATTTAGTTTACAGCACATATAATCCATAGAAATTGATGCTACATTGTTAAATTAGACCATAAATGTGGCAAGGGAGATGTATTAAATCATAATAAAGTCTCAGACAGAAGTGCTGAAATTTATTAGGTTACTGAAATAACCAGATGGATTTAGAGTTTTTCACTTTAATAGATTTCCAACCACTGTTATTGTGGGTATTTTCTAGCTTAGGGTAAAGTACATTTCAGTTCTAACTCTTTTTTTTTAACCAGGCTCTTAAGCTTTATTTTACTCTTCTTTTTAGACCACACTTTTATATGCTTTATGTTAATCAAGTGTGCTTTTATAAACATCCATGACATCTTAAACAAAACAAGTTCATGTAAAGTTAGCCTACACTCTTCCAGTTTTTCTAAAGGACATGTGTAAGTAAACAGCTTAAAAGAAATAGCTGCAACCGTTTTTGTGTGTGTGTCAAGCATGGTTTATTTTATACAACTGTGGTATCTAGGCCATTTGGAGAATTAAGATACAAAGAGCCTCAAGACAAGAAAATACAATTTTCGTTTTGCTGTGTTCCATGGGTAATGAGCTGCTTCCTTCAGAAGTAATTTCTTCTCTGAAACGCAAGAGGCTTGAAAACAACAACTGTAGTGACGAAGTATATGGCTAAACTGAAAGAAAAATACTATACTCACACCGCAAGGTAAAAGGAAGAACCGTCAATGCAACTTCTATTAACTAACGTTACAATGATGCTCCACAGTAGAGTACACGGGTTCTCATTAGAGCAATAAAAAGCTTGTCTGCAGAATATACATTCACAGGTACATCTGTAACTTAGCCATGAGTGTAAATCTGGCTGCACCCCACCATCGCCTATAACCTCCTGCCAGCTGTTCCCTCTCACAGAATACAATTTTATTTTCCGATAAAAAGAGAGGCCTCCCTACTTGACACCCGATCCCTTTTCTCCATCCTTAGGAGCTGCCCTGAATGGAAGCTGGTGGTACACAAAGGAGTTGCAGTGGGATGGGTAGGAGCACCAACAAGGAACGTGTCCCCTCCTAGCAGCACCTACAGTCATGGACCAAACAGCTTTGGCTCTCTTCCAAGTCCAAATCTCTCTCAAGAGCACCCACACCTTTTTCTGGGTCCATCACTATTGTCATACCTTTTTTCCACAGCGGTGAAGCTACTCACTCCCTTGCATGGCAACCTCTGAAAAGAATTTTTAAGAGAACTAAAACACCACCAAACTTATTTCAGCCACAGGACTTATTTTGGTCTACATACTGCATCCAAATTTCATTTTATTTATGGGTACAGCAGAATTTGAGGTGGAGGATTCACTGCAAAAGGTCCTTCAGAAGCCTGCCTGACCAGTGGACTCGAAAACCAAAGAATATTCATTCACCTCAAAGGTGAAGAAAGCATACTGCACTACCTAGCATGCCAAAAAAAATATCTTATTCTCCAAGTGCATTAAAATTAATTCAGCCAACAGCATTGTCTATCCACTATGTAAAGAACAAAAAACCCATGTGGCTCCAATCATGCCAACCAAATAGATGTAAGAGGTCCATAGACCTAATTTCTGTACTAATCTGAAATCAATTGGAAATCGGTGTTAAATGATGTCACCTGTGGAATGGGAATAAGTTAACTGAAGTTTTACTATGATGTGGTGCTCTGGCTAAATGCAAAGCATTATACAGTATACACCAAACACGCGGGGAAAAAAGATGCAAGGTTAGAAGTCACAGCAAGGGGTATTCCAGTTAGGGAAGGGAAAAAAAACCTATCCACAAAATGACAAGGATTCCTCAAGTGCTGAGACTGGTTTCCCCAGGAGGAAGTTCTCGCGTGCAATTTCCGTTTTGGAAACTCAAAATTCAACTGGATAATGCCTGGAGAAACCTGAGCAGCTTTTGCATTGTCCCAGCTTTGCAGATCAGGCAGAACAAGACGACCTCCAAAGGACTCTTCAAGATTAACTTTTCCAGGTTTCCTTGGAAATATGCTGGGCTACTGATCATATATTTAAAACTAAGGTGACTCTTGCCTGTACATGCAATTCCTAGAATTTTTATAAAAACTATCTCCTTATCTTGGATCCAGCATGAATTCCCAATGTAGATAACGTAGATAATTAAATGGTATTTTTTTCAGTTTAAACTGCATCCACAGCTGCTTGCAATTTGATTATTAGAGATGAGTTTTATGGCTCATACCAAAGCTGCTGCATTCATAGCACTGCCTTGCAATATCAATAAATAAAAACAAAATACTATATATTCTCAAGTGGATGTACTTTGGTGCTTCAAGGTAAAATTAATGAGAAATATATGCATTTCTTTTGTTATGAATAACTTAATCAGCATATCGAATCACTTTAAAACTTATTTATGTGTCAGGAACAAAATTGCTTTCCATCTCCTGTTGACTGCAACCTTAATTGGGACTGGAGATGGAGTAGAAATATTTTATTAAATAGCCTATCATATAGAAAATTACATTTTAGTGTTGTATTTGATGTGTAAAGCCCTGGTTGATGTGTCTTGTTTAAGCACTAGTGAATTATAAACACATTGAAGACTGCAGCTGGTATTACTTCTCCATTTAAAGAAACACTGATGTAAACATTTTGTTCTCAGCTTGTTTTTTCTGTATTCTGCTGGCACTGCTGAGCTAGTGCCAATAACAAGTTTTAGAAGCCAACACCACTCCATACTTCCCAGAAAAAAAAAAAAAGTCTTCATATTTTATTACTTAATTTAATAATTGAACCACTATCTCTCTGGCTTGGTTACATTCTGTGTGCTCAGTGAGATAGGTACCGAAGGAAAACCCCTGCAGACTGAAATTGTGTGTTTATACACAGAGAAGTTAGAACACAATCCATCTCCTTTATATCCTGATTTTTATTATGTCCAGGAGAAATAAAAGCCGTAGGAGGGAGGAAATACCGTAAGTGCTTTTGTTTTGTATAACGTGAGGGAGTAGGGGAGTCGCGGGCACCCCAAACTGTGAGCAGGTCAGGCTTGCGTGGGGCAAGGGAGAGGTCCTACTGCAAGGAATAGTGAATCTCGCTCTCTCCATGTCAAATAAGGTAAGTATCCATATAATGAATTACTTCAATGCCAAAATTCTCTTCGCTTTGCCCACTTGTACCACAGTGCAGAGACATCAGGCCGTTGTGATTTTGCTTCGAAGCCCTGGCTGTTTGGGATATTTCAGATGACCATGCATCTTGGGTGTTTTGGAAATTAGACCGACAGTTGGCTCTGCTTTGAAATGTGACTTTGAAGGTCGCTACCAGACTATTTTCTGAGAGGAGGCATCTTTTTACTCCAGGATCACTCAGCCACCTGAAGCTGGAGCCCTGGCTGGGGCTTGCTGCAGGGCCCAGGAGAACAAGGCTGTGTCCACCTTAACTCTAACCCTTCCCGGTGCCCTCATCGGTGCTTGGCACCAGGATGTTGTGGAAAAAGGCTGGTTTTGGGGACAAAGGTTTTGCTAATGAGACATCAGTGCAGTTGGCCTGTGTACAGCCCCAAGCTTATCCTTCACAAGCACACATGCAGCACGCTGGGCCCCTGCTGACAGGAGAAACTTCTCCGGGCTGGGGTTCAGCAAGTAATTTTCTTCATTAAGAAATTATTTTTTTTTTCCTTCAATGTTCCTCAAGGACCAAAGGTTTCATTTATATGAGCTTATTTTCTATGGTTAGTATTAAAACTTCTTTTTAATCGCCACATTGAAATGCAAATGCTTTATACAGAAAATGAATCTGTGGGAGGTTTGAGCGGTAAAAGAAATGGTCCCAGATGACCCGTGAGACACATGAAAATTGCATCTAGTGACATTTAAGGAGACTTTTGGGGATTATGTTCTGAAACCAGAGAACTTTAGAAAGGAGTTTTTGAATTTGTCTGCTCTTGCGGTACCTGATCTTGCCATCCCTGCTTCTTCGCCAGTTCAGTAGAGGTTTCACCCTCCAGAATTGATCACACTCTGTTGGTGGCTTATTGTTTTGCCTTTTATTTATGTGTCTAGACTCCACCTTGAATTGCTTGAATTCACCTTGCCCAACCCCCTGTTGTGGGGCAAGCGACCCCTGAAGGGAGGTGAGGCTGTGTCCCCCTCCCACCCTCCATTGGGCACGTGCGATGAGGTGCTTTTACCAAAAGCACCTGCTCAAAGATTTTCTTCTTCAGCCAACTGAGGAGTTGATCCTGGCTGTATTAGCTTTGGCTGGCTGCAGAGGAGAAGGCAGGGGTAAACAAGCACAGACATCTTACAGCTTCAACTGCAAAACCCCTTACCTGTCATGCCTGAACAGGACAAAGAGCTCCTGAATCCCAGAAATCCCAAATCTTTCCTATTGCCCGGGGAGGGGGCTAGTGCCCTAGCAGCAAAATTAGGCACCTCAACCACCCTCTATTAGCTGCTTCACTCAAGAATTGTCTCTTTTCCCTACCTTCAGTACAGGAACTACCTGCGTCCCCCTTCTGGGAATTTCTCTTCTGCCTTGTCTTTCTTTTTCTGCCCTCCAGTCCACTCCTGGAAGAGAAATTGTTAAGCGAACATGTCTGCTGCTCTTCTGCCTAATCATTTCCCGCTTTTCTAAATAAATATCAAACAAATACTACTAACACATTCTTTCATGTACTTTCTCCAGTCCCAAGCAGCCATCTGAGTAAAGCCCCAAGTCATTTTTGTTTTGCTTCATAGCAGGACTTTCATTGATTTACTTCTGATTCCTATCAAGCCTTGATGAGAAGCCTCCCCAATAATATTAGCCCTTTTGTCGGTCTCTACTGGCACCCCACCTCCTCCTAATCAGGTTGCTTGGGACAAACGTGGTTCTTTATGGGCTGGTTGGCTCAGGTAGTAAATAAACACACGTGTGATGTAAATTGTGAAACCAATTAAAACTGTAGTGATTTACAGCATTCAGGTTTCCAATGCAGTGAACCCAAGCGTAAGTCTGGATGATGATTTCCAAATGCAATAAAAGTCTCTGCTAGAGAAAAGCGTTTGCCAAAGAGCAGCAGTGTTGACAGCCGAAGGAGGCCACGCTTCACCACCTCTCCACCGGTCTGATTACCTTGTTGTAAAACCTGCCTCTGGTCTTTCGCTTATTGACTGTTTGCATTATGTCAATTAAACCTAAGCTTTCTGGGTCAGGAGGATGGGTCCTAATTCCAAACTTATAAATGTTGCTATAGCAGCAGGTGCAGTATAATATGAAAAGCATCAACAGCGGTAGGAGAATTGACAGAGAGAAACGCTCCCTCTCTAAGGGTATTCATTCCTTCATCTGTGTCCCTAAACACTCATCGGTTGATATTCTTTTATATATTTAACACCACATACTGAAAATCTGTCTGAGGTTGCTGTTCTGTTTTTAACATTCACTGTTTTTTTGCACAGCTCTCAGGGTAGGATTCACCAGGTTCAGACATGTACAGAGAGGGTCTCTCAGGTCTGATGCTGGCTCACGTCTGGCACCCCAGACAACTTTGCTTAAATCAACTGAGCATCCCATGGACACAATTTTCACACCCAGCCTCACAAAAGCTGGCACTTAAGTGAGAGAGTATCAGCCACAGCATGCACAGTGCCAAGCTAAGCATAGACAGATAGAAACAGAAAACATAAATGATGCCGAAATAAAGACAGAAACAGTGACTTTAACATTTTTGGGATGGTTCTGAAGCAATCAAGTCTCTGCAGGAAGCTCCTCCTGCTGTTATTTCAATTCTCCATGCAGACATTCTCACTGAGGCAAAAACTACTCCATCGTGTCACAGGCACAGCTCTTCCCCAGTAGGAGTATGGAGACAATTATTCATGCTCATGCACAGGGTGAGGTTGTGTCAAGAGAACAATATACGTCTCCTCTGAAAAACGTTTCTGTCGGTGGTACTGTCAGAGATGCTGGATGAGGAACATGGTTCATACGCTCATCAATAACATCTAACAGCCACACTTTGAGAGTCTAATCCCAAATCCACTAAAATCCATGAGGGTTTCAGTGGACATAAATCAAGAAAAATAAGCTGAGAATATATATACTATATATATTACGGTTGTTTTGGAGGGTTAAACTAACAATGAAAAGTTTTTATGCAGAAGAGTTCATGTATTTGAGCATGCATGTAAATATACATAAAACAACATGCAACAAGTCATTGGATAAACACCATATTTTTATTTTAAGTCTGTTAAATGTTATTTTTATTCATTAATAAGATGTAAGAACACAAAAGTTAGATAAAAATTTACATTATTCTATTCCACCGTGATAAAATGCTTTGGTTTTTTGTCAGCCATGCCTTTGATGACAACACTGACTTCTTAAACACGTAAATATGCTGTAGGAACAACTGGGGTTTGGACAACACATTGCCTCAGATTTTTTTTATCACCTATGAGAGAGTAAAAAGAAAAAAATAGAGATAAACTTATGGTGAGGACAATGTGACATCACTTTATCATGTTTATAGACTTTTTCTCTGATGGATTCGCAGTCTCCTCTGTGCTTATAGTAATTGATACTGGGTGTACACTGCAGAGTAAACAACAGGGACTCATAAAAAGTAACCTGACCACAAAGCGCAATTCCGTTACCTTTTCTCTTTTTCCTTCTTGGCAGTTTCCACTCTGAAAGAGAAAAATTCACAGTAGCGACATATAAACTTTAATACCATAAGGCCTAAGCAACTGCCCAAGACTCTGCAAAACAATTCTGAAAAGCAGAAGAGATAGCACTGATCACACAAATCTTTTATCTGTGATATCTTTCTGCTGCTCAGCCCCCAACTGTCCATTTACAGAGAGGATGAACGGCCATCTGTCACCCTTGTCCGTTTGACATCAGTGAAATACAAAGCAGACCAGACCATACATTCAGACTTTCAATAGCAACTTGTTAGAGATCATGCAATAACACATTTACATTACATGCTTCTTTACCTTACAGAGGTACACGTGGACACATGACACACAGAGAAAGCCCTTGGTTTGTGTTACGCTCTACAGAGCTGGGATGTGGCCACAAGCACCCTCTGATGCTGCCATCCTTTTTGGCCAGTAGAGCTGCCCAGATAGTGGCGGGCACCTGAGAGCATTAACCTCCTGCGCAGTCCCAGGCTGCTGTGGAGAAGGACATCCATCCCCTCCCTCAACGGCAGCACGATCAGTTAAGCTTTGATAAGTGATAATGGAGGAGGAAAGGAAAATAAAATTGGATACGTACATTGAACATGGGGAACAATAGACTAGCTTAACGTGTAGAGTGGTTCCCTTCAACATAAAATCAATGAGAAATATCAGAAAGGCCTTTCTAAATTGCTTTTTCCCTATTTGCAGGGACTTGCACCAGTAAAAAGCCCATCTTTGTCAAGGAAAAAACTTCTGCTTTCATCCGTTGTGTTCAGAAATCCTTCCTCTAGTATGAATAAACGATGTGTTTTCCAGGAGCTGAAACATTTTGTGGTCTGTTTAGCAGACAGCCAACAGTGCTCTGTTGTGGGCTGCGTGCTGATAAGACACTCGGTTATCTGACTCAGCCTTCAATGGAGGACCTTCATTATGCACCCTATCAGCAGCTCTGGGCAAAAGCAAGACCTTTACACTAGATATTAGGAAGATTAAGTCATCTTCAGGAATAGTAATAGATAAAAGTGATGTACCAACATTTAGGGTTTGAGCATCATTTAGAGAGAAAAAGAATAGGCGTGATCTTGGGGAAAGGCCAAGACACAGCATAGGTTTAAGATTTAATGAAAACCCATTCATGTTCCGCAGAAGGCTATAAGCTGTATTATTTTCTGGAACTCGAAAGTAATACCAGTCAGTTGGCCTTTTGCAAATCAGGGCTTATAAAGTACTATATAAACCAGCTGAGACCTCTTTTTAAATGTCATACTGAATTCAGCATGTGATCAGCACGGTAGGAGTAAAATTAAGAGTACAGTAGGTGAAATTAGATACTTTGTCTTGTTAACAGCTGTTTGCATAATGGTCTGCTGATTTAAAGGCATCTGTTCTTCTGCAGCCCATCATCTGCCATTAATACCCACTATATTAGAAATCAAGCCTCCTTCGATGCAATTTGTGTGTCCCTCGTTTTTGCCGCTTATTGCAGTGTTGCTATCTGAGGCACTAGAGAGAACACGCTGCCATTCTGATCACATACGCTAGAACAACAGGAAGCAACGACCATTTTTCACTTTCCGATCAGCGGAGTCTAATGTGTCTTTGCATCTAAATAAAGTATTTGCATGATAAGCAGACATCTGTATGAAATTGTTAGCATCCAGTTAGCTAATATAGTTCTGTGGTATTGCAAATGCTGAATCCTCTGTTTCATTTTAGAAAGACCAAGCTGGTGCAAGAGATCTGTGAAAAAAAGGATTTTTATGAATATTCACCTTATCTGGACAAACAAAGGGAAAAAAAAAGTGTTCAGTTTGTTTTTAAAAGATTATGCAAATGCTCTCAGTTCAGAGTGCATATTTTTTATCTGACTTTCCATTCCCTTCTCACTGCTGTAGATCTTAGGATCGTTAAACAGTTTATTTTTAACGCTTTTGTTAGATCATGTTCTGCCAGCTGGCAGCTCCTGGTTAATTTATGGGGCTTCAGCTAGAGTTAGGGTCCCAGCTCACCAAGTGTGTGTCCTGAGTGAGCCCTTCAGGTCTCATTCTGCTGAGTAAAAGTCACCTGGACAAAGACTTGAATTAACAGGGACCTGAAAAGAGCTCCAGCCACTGACTCGTATTTAATCCTTAGAGGAAATGTCTTTCTCTCTAGCATGTCTGCATTCTGAACCTTTGCCTTCAAAACTTTAATTAACCTTGAGAGGAGCTTAATGGCTGAATCTCTACATGCTGAGATTCGAGCATAACAACAGGCGGTTGCTCCAGTTTTCTGGGGAGAGAAAGCACCACAGCTTTCACTTGAAATGCAGCCCTTGAAAAGAAGTGACAGCATACACTGCACACTGCATACGCTGCAGACACAATTTTCCATAATTTCATCTCTGAGATAACTGACGGTAAAGTCAGGACATATCACAGAGGGAAAAAAAAAGTACGATAGCCATTATCAATGATGAAAGTGTTTTTCTGCTTGTTATTCAGAAGGAGACATGCTAAAATGAATAAACATTTTTCCCACTGGGGAAATGGTCAAAAATAACAAACATGAGGTACAGAGGGGTCTTTTTTTTCCCCATCAACTGTGTTATTGATGAAGTGTCATTTGACTCCATGACTTGCCCCACTGACACTTGAAAAGCCACCTTTCAGTGGGCAAGCATTGGTGGGTAAAAGGAAGGCAGTAAAGTACCCTGCCGCTGGGAATTCTCAACCTCCACAGCAGTGCCCAGGCATCGCATTTCTAAAAGGGGAAATTCACTAAAAACAGCAGGAGCATCATTTTCTTCCTTGTTTGAAGCAGTTTGCAATTGATTCTCTAACAGGTTATCACTGTACATATCAAATTTCCACGTTTACTCTTTCTTATCTAGTACCTTCCCTTTTTTCCTGATTTTAACGTCAGTATTCTCCAACAGGATTTAAGTAAATTCTCTATCCATACATTACCTTGGAGACGAAGACTTGAGTCTGACACTGACTTGCCTTCTCTAAGATGGGCTGATTCAACACGAAAAAGGATGGTGAAATCTTATTGTTCTGCTGAAGTCCAATCTTCTACCTGTCCCTCACCTTCCATGCTACCCAGTTAAAATACGAACACAATTTACTTCTCAACAAAAGCAGAGCAAATATCTGAAACATTTGATTTGAAGTTTTCCTAAGGCCACTACCAGATATTCTGTGTTGTAGATTTTACGTCCTGCTGGACCTGTGGTTCTGTGCGCGAATGTAAGAAAGCAATTCTCTTTAATTCCTAAAATGAGAGTTGTTGTATTCTACAGAAGTAAAAGTCCATCAGCTTACGAGAGAAGATAATTCAGCTTTCCCATTTAGTGCACATACATCAGTAATGTCCATTGCCTCCCATACTCCAACACAACGTCACCAGAGCCTTGTGTTTTCATATATGTAAACCCAAATTTTCTACCAAAAAAACCACTTGGACAGCATTTTTCTGAATTTGGATGGTCTTCCTCTGATTGCCAAGAAGGGCAAACTGATGTTCAGAGACACAGTCAGGATGTGAGATGAGGTTTTTTTTCCCCCATTGAACAGCTCATCCTTTTTTTTGTTGCCTTCAAGCTCTGAATTAGTTTCACATCAGCTTCAAAAAGAAATAGTAATTGAAAAATGTTCTTGTTGTCCACCTTAACATGTTTGGTTGTACTTGCGAACAAGGTAGGCGAGGTAGGCAAATCAAAATTTAGGAAATGGTGCCTTGTAACTCAAATGTGAAAGGCTGATCCGTGGATCTATATCACAGGTAATATCTGCTTAGGTCCTGTAGTTTAAACTATGTCAAGACTGAAGCAGTTTATAAATGACATAATTAACCAGCAACCAGGGAACTAAGCGCTTGCAATCCGTATCAGCAAGCAACAGATAATCCATAATCCATATAAAAGCATAATCTTTTATAAAAAGCGTATATGGACCTGCCAGTTTCTTGGTGCCCTCAGCATGCCCCTGAGATGCTGCGCTGCCACACGTGCCCCAGAACCTGGGGAGTTCCAGCAACTCCACCAGCACCGCTGGGTCCCTTGGGCTGCGGATGGGGGACATGGCATCGCACGTGCCTGTCCTGCTGCCAATGGCCCCCTGACCCACACCCACACCTCTCCTCTGTGTCAACCATGAGTTCCCTCATGGCCATTTAACCTGGTCGACACTTTTCTTCCTCTTTTTAAAGGATGACTTTTGGGCAAATGCTTTCCCACACAGCTGGCTGTTCCATTCTTCGTCCTTATTTTTTATAGTCTAGTTTATTTTATAGGCTAGTTTTACAATTTTCTTTAAATAGTTTGAATTAAAAAGTCCATCAATTCCCAAGCAGTGCTTTGTAAAGATTGTAGGCCAGGCTCTAATAGGGGAAGACTGAATCTATTCAACTGAATAAATTCATGAATAATTCCACGAGCTGTTCTTGAGAGGACGAGTACATGAGCAAAATGCACTGGACAGTGTTGCAAAGCAGAGTACAATACATAGCGTGAAGTGCCACATCTTCTGCAGTTAGGGAGAACCTGGAGAGCCTCCAGCCAGTGACAGGACAATTTATCACCAGCCATCTACTGCAAAGGACAGCTCTACATATTTCCTGGTTTCAAGTATTCTCTGCTCTACCAAGACCTGAGAAAAGCTTATGCCCTGGGTCAGGTACCAAACCAAATAGCAATGGGCGGGGGTGGTGGTGGCGGCGTGTCTTCTTCTCTTTCCTTGTATTTCAAGGAAAAGAGACTACATGGATGCATATAAATCTGCGTTCAAGACATGTCTGTACCACTTGTTCTGGTCACATCCAAGTATTTTGTTCGTTCACACAGTATATTCTTTGAAAAAGAGAGACACTTCTTTCTTTTCCTTCCTATTTTCTGTTTGCACGTATTTAATGACACAGAACAAGGAGGTGGATGTTAAGGTGCTACGTTTTTATGTCATGTATCTCTGGGCAGCCCTACAGATGAAAAGTCATTTTGTGCATTCATGGGAGAAGCCAGGGGTTGTCCACACGATAAGCAGTTTAGATTTACACTGTGCCTCTGAATTTACAGGTGAGTTTTCATCCCACAGGCAGAGAGAACAGCACATGGCAGTCAGTATAAACTGTTAGTTACTAGGGAATAAGAAATCCCCTCATTGCTTTCATAAATATACTGTGAAAAATCTTTTTCCTCACTTCTCTTTTACATCTCCTACAAACACATATTTTTTTCTCCCAATGTCCTCTATATCCATTTCCTGCTTCTTCTGGTGCTCCTTTCTACTTCTTCCCCCTTTTCTGTTCCCTCTCCTCCCCGGCATGAAAATTTCATCTCACCCTATCTGCCTTTGAAGTCAGCGGCTCCCAGCTCTCAGCTCCTTAAACTAGCTCAGCCAAATTGACTTTGTAAAAGTGCCCAGAAATAAAAGTCTGAGAATCGTAAGGGGTCATAAAATAGATTGTTTCAAACGTTTGCTTGACTCTAGTGACACCAGGCATCTTTGAAGTCTTGTAAATAACTCATCTCACCCCTTCTCTTTCTAGAATGAACACGGATGGCAAACATCTAGTTATTTTTAGGTCTTTAGAAACCTGCTCCCGCCTCTCCCCCTGCCTCTTTTTTCAGGGAAGTTGCAGTTTCCCAGGCAAAATCTTCAAAACAAGAGTCAACATCCCAGTGCACCAAGAGGAGCGTGGTGTGTCCCTGCCGAGGAGCTCTGCTCCGGCACTGGGAACCCGCACAACTGCTCAGGTCCACGGGGCCAGAAGCATCTCCTCACATTGATCCTGTTTGATTTTCCATCAAGAATGAAATATCCTTTCTGTTCAGTTTCAGATATAAATTAAACAAGCATAAAGCACTGGCAATGTCAGAAAGGTGAAACCTGGGGAAAAATCCATGACTTTAATGGTGAGAAAGACTAAACCTGCCTGCAGTTCTGAGCAGTGATGGGCGTTGGTTTGTTTCCCTCAGAAATCTTCCCCCTCCATCTCTGTTTTGGGCAAACATTAGCAATTACTCTTACCTTTGCCAAATGATCCAGTGTTCACCTACCTGGTCCACCTCTGCAGTGAGATATATGTATGCTGAGCAGATACACTCTTTAAATGCTGGATTAGGTTTAGACTGTTAATGGAACTAAAAAGTTTAATTATTTCAGTGAAAACTGTGGGAGTATTGCAGTTAATAAGCAAACGGATATTTTTCATTTCTATGTAATGGAAGAAGCACACACAGTTTTAGGGATATTTACCTTTTATCTTAAGGCTGGAGGTCGGCCCATGGAGCAGGTTGATCGCCACAGAGACCACCAGTACCTTCAAAATACCGGTACAGTAAACTGGTACGTCCCAGCTTAGGTCAGCTATTGGAAATAAATGCTTAAAACATACCTGGCATGATATAATTTGTTTACATATTTAAATAGTCAAATTGAACTCTAACGTAGTATAAACTGTGAAGGAAACTGTCCCATTCACAAATAAAACTGTTGCTAAGAAACATGACTTTCCTCCTCTCAATGTTGATGCATAAAACTTTCTGAGCAAGAAACGTCTTACATTTTTCTGTGGAAACTTTTTTCATGCCACAGTTGTAAGTGACGTGCTTACAAGCGTTAAATGTTCATTACGAAGCATAACACAATTAGAAGTAGAGTTTCTGGCTTTTTAAAAGCAAAGAAAATAAGACCCAATTTTCCACAAATGTGTAAATATTTACTTAACCAGTTTTAAGCTGGAATTTCAGCTGAACTATATGCAACTATTTTGAAAAGAAACAGTGTCTATGCAGATCTAAGTTCAGAGAAATCCTCATGGCTGCATATGTTGCCTGATCACGCTTTTCTACCGTTAGGTCTTTGCATATCTGTCCACATACACATTCTGAAAGCACTCCATATAGTTTCCTATTAGTTTTAAAGACACTCCAGTGAAATATAATTCTAAGTGAAAACATTAAAAAACTAGTTATTACTAAGTTCATCTCAAGAGTTTTATACTCTCTGACAAGCATAGCGCACTTTTCATATTAACTTTGCAGTCCGAAATCAGTTTATAATTTGCTGTATATAATCATATTCAATGTTTGACTTCAGAAGAACTTTGTACATTTCCTGCAATTTATATGAAGTTCTGCTAATTCCCATCTACATGAAGATAAAACCATCAAAACCAATTTCTGCCCTGTACCAGGGTAAAATATAAATTAGGCTGAAATCAGTGGGGAGGGATAGGAATGGGATTATAATGAGACTAAAGAGTTTTGCTTCATGTGGAGAATATGAGAAATATCTGTGATGTTTTTAAAGAAAAAGCAGATTACTTGACACAGGGAGTCTGTTTGTATTAATGGCACCCCAGAAATTTATGTCCTAGTAATGGACTGGACATTTAATGTAGGTTACTAGAGAGTTCTAGATTGATTTCTCGGACAAATTAACTGTCAGAAGTTGTTTGTATTTGTTGTCTGAGATTATTTTGAGAGTGTAGACTGAGGAAAAAAAAAAATCAGGCAAACAATGACCTTTAGGTTTGAAGAACGTTCAGAGCCTGAGTTGGAAACAGGTGTGCAGAGCCAGGTAACTGTGACGAGAGACCAGCTGGGGCTACAGAGAAGTGGGGGGCACCTGGGTGGGAGCGAGAGCAGGGCCAGATGGCCAGGAGGTACCTGAACCTACAAACTGCCAATCGTGGCTGTATGGATTCAGTTGGCACCCCATCACGTCTCACATTAAAAAAGGATGTTCTGCAAACTTGAAAACACGTTGGCCTCATTGCTGAAGGAGAAACTCCAACTGGACTTCCAGTTTCTTTGGGTGGGGTATTCCCTTTGTAAAAAATGAGCTTCATGCAAGGCTTCAAGAGTTTCACCACATCTCCCCTCTGCCTCCTGTTCATCTTTGCCCGTGAAAACAAACTCTTTTTCAGCACTCATCAACATAGCTTCCACACAGTCCCTTCCACCACCTCCATCTGAAGGCACTTCCCAGCTTCTAAACATATATTTTGGGTCACAAGTATGCAACACAGCTAAAAAGGCGGAAACAATTCACTCTGCAATGGTTTGGTTTTGGATCACTACCCCACTGTGAGCCGTATACTATATATGGACCTCTCTTTATACAGTTGATGTTTTCATACTGATTTGTGAGTGTATGCCATGTGCTCACAAAACACTGGACTGCCTTGGGGAGCAAATCCCTCTGCAAACCCTTTCTTCTATTCTTCATTTGGCAGATGCTAAATGCCCTAGAACTAAAACACACACGTTTTCCGTAGACTATACAAAGGTTGGATTACCTCAGGTGTCTGTGAAGGCACACAGAACATATTTGGGACTGCTCTGAGGAATAATTTAATTTCATGAAGTTACTTCTGATCATGATCAATCATTTCAAAACCGGCGCACTGAGTTTTGGGTCAGTTTTTCTCGTCTGTGATATTTTCTGCTTCTCTGAATCATTTTCAGTTGTATAATTCTCACCCACTTTCACGCATGGGGATACAACATTTTGTAAAGGATATTGCCCATTAGTTTAGCTATGTGAATCTTAAGTTAAAATACCAGTCCTGGCTTACCAGAATCTTTACTTTGTATGCTACTCAGTGACAACAAAAGGTATGTTATTTATTTCAGATTCTCATGGAAAGAGCTGCAGCCCTTTCAGTGGAAATCTCTATTGAAAAAGACCTGAAGCTGGATCATTTCTTTATTACTCAGGTTAGACTACTTGTTCTGCGCCATTGTTCACCAGGTCAAAAGACCTGTCTCTTCTGTTTTGAAGGCAGAGTGAATGATACTGAATATTACAGTTAAACTGCCTGTTGCTTTTTAAAATATGCAAGTTAAAAGGAAATAGTTCCATAATAAAAAATAGGTTCATCAGCTTTACCAAAACCTTCCTAATACTGTAAAAGTAGTGGTTTAGATATCTATACATGAAGGTTCAACCAAAATAACCTAATACAGCCTATCTGCATCCTTTCCCTTGTGTTAGGTTGCAAAATCATTTTCACTCAGCACATTTGGCAAATTAAAAGTTCTTCCAGAAGGCAATAAGGAGCAGAGCTCTGCTAATAATTTTAATACTCATAAACTTTCATGTAACCGGATGAAGAATTTTCAGAACACAAAAACGCACAATTCAAACTCGCCTTTTACATTATTTGTAAACGCGGCATTTGAACCAAAACCAGTTCTTGTTCAACCACCAGTTCATTCCATTTGAAAATAAGAAATGTTATTTCAAGTCTCTTTAAAGCTCTAAAGCAGGCTTATAATGGTGATGGCATGCTAAATTTGGTAGGATTGAACCTACTCATAAACTAATTTCATTGGCTGGCAAAGGGAAGCTGAAATATAAATATGCTTCTCTTTTAATCACCACAAATACTGCTTAATTGCAGATGAAAATCTTAAAAACATAACCGATATACAGCTGTCAGAATATTTACGTCTTCACTCCGTCATTAAAGAGAAAGATTTACTCCACTGGACGGAGAAAAGATCCTCGGATTGTAAACTCCCAGAGAATTTTCAAAAGTCTGATTGAAGTTTCACCATTTCCTCATTCATCCTCGATGGCTTTCCAAGGAACAGAGCAAGACTTCTCCTGTGGGAGCCAACTGATGTGACTCATTAGGTACACATATATCACCATTTTATTTCACATCAGCACTATACAGTTAACGCGAATCTCCCAATCACCTGCCCTCACGCTGCGCAGTTTACATAGCAGTGTAACCTCCAAACACAACAGCTGGATTCATTTTGGATGAAGCTAAATCATTCTATTTCTCCAAAGGAGGCATCTACCGCACCCCAACTGCTGATTGGAATTCACTCCAAAGGATTGGGTAAAGATAATCCAAATTAGGGTTCCTGAAAAGCATCAAGAATGGATGAAGCCATGCCAATGCTGGCATGGTAGCCTGTACTCTTGCCTTTGACGAGTGCTTGTACCAAAGCTTCAGAGGGCATACAAGGAATTTCACACTTGACCCCAGGAATGATCCACCCAAAGATTCTTATTGTAGATATGGACCTGCCTGTGACTGTGACATTCCCTAATGACAACTTCTACACCCAAGCGCACCGCACCCGCTAACGGACAGGGCAGGATGAGGAGAGGGTGCCAGTGCATGCGTTTTTCCAGCATTAGTATACCCCAGAATTTCGTGTGAAACAGGTAAAATTTTTGCATGGAAAAATAGAAGAAATATTTGTTCCAACATTTACCAACTCTCTAATTCAAGAAAAGTGGCTGTAGGAGCCCATGGTTACGGAGGATAAGCAATGAATGACTTGTATGTATCTTAGCTGAATATACTGGAATCCCTTACACTCTGCACATTATACAAGAGTTGATTGTGGGAGGTATTAGGCAAGTTTGGAGGAAAGAATTTACTTTATAATTTAGAACCAGATGATTATAAGGTACTTGGAAAGCTTGGAAATTAGATAGAATTTGCAAGGTAATGTAAATATTCATTATTTTCCTGTTACGAATATCTTCTTACAACAGCTGACTGTGAATACCAAGGCATCTGTATAAATGTGAAAAATACAGTGAGGATTTTTTTCACAAGTGCTGACTCCTTAATAGACCATAATAATTTGATAACAAGCCAGTGAAACGTAGGAGAAAAGAACTTCATCCTCTTCTTTTGCTCATTGATGACTATAAATTTCCTTAGACAAAAAATAAGTTATATAGTGAAAAAAATCTGTAATAACATGGTAGCTGACAAGTAAATGTACATCTACAAAAAGGCCAATGGAATCCTGGGCTGCACAGGGAAGAGTGTGGCCAGCAGGTCAAAGGAGGTCATTCTCCCCCTCTACTCTGCACTGGTGAGGCCACAACTGGAATACTGTGTCCAGTTTTGGGCTCCCCAGTTCAAGAGGGACAGGGAACTGCTGGAGCGAGTCCAGCGAAGGGCAACTAAGATGA
>VXBH01000733.1:137492-197717 GCA_013400035.1 Rynchops niger
GCGTGCATCTACACCTCAGTGCAATATTATATCTAGAACGTTGCTCCTCTGTTTTCAGGGGCACCAGTGAACTGGCAGGGCTGTGCGAATAAAACCGCAGACCTGGTAACAACTTAATCTCCAGTCCTTGGGAATGGAAGAACTGCCTGTTTCAGGAGCATTCAACACTTCCAGTTATAAGGCCCTGTTTTTAGAAGCTCCTACCTTTAATTATTTGAACTGCTCTTTCCATTTTGGACTTCTACCCCAGGTACGACCTTTCCTTTAATTTCAGCCAAAACATTATTTAACCCATGTCCAACGTAAGCTCAGGAAAAACAGACCTTTTCTTTCTTTTTTTCCCCCCAGACTAAAAAATAATAAAAATAATAAAAAATAATTAAAAATGACCTTTCAGTTCTCTACCTTAGTAATGACTGGAAGCATATCAAGCACATTCATTCTGTCACAAGTATGTTGTTGAGGGTTTTTTTTGCCATATCTGCAAGAATGCAAAATTTACACTTTGAAACCTGTGGCTGGTGGGATCAAAGTCCAGGAAAGCGGATCTTGTCTGCGTTCACCACTTGCGATGCTACCGTAGATTATGCAGAGTTAGAACAATTTACTGAATCAAAGGCTGCCCTCGTTTTCCTAGAGGAGGAGGGAGCTTGGCGAAGCTTCAGCGGTGCCAGCTGGGGGAAAGCGAGAGAAGAAAGAGCGAGCTCCAGAGCCTGCAGCGGGTCTGCGGGGCAGCCAAGGAAGGGAGCAGCCCATGCCAGGGCTTCTGGAGGACAGAGGACTTTTCTGGGTGAGCTGCAGAGGATGGCAGCTTTTTGTTGAGCACTGTAACAAAACCTAGCTTTTTGGCTGTGCTCTTAAGTAACAAAACCCAGATTTTTGGCTGTGCTATTAAAGAACGAGTGCAGGCAGATACATCTTAAGCTCCCGTCTGAGATAGGCTGATGTAAATCCGTGCATTTAGGAGATGCACCCATGACTTATGTAGGTACCTAAATTCAGACTGAACTGACGGTTTTGCTGATTTTGGTCTGTGGTTTCTTCTGAACGTCTGTGAAGTGTCCCCCATCTGCATGCAATCGGCAGGTTTCCCCCCACCCCACCCAACCACTCCATCCACTTCTGACAGTGATTTCACATGAACAGTCGCTTTTGTTTACTTTCCTTTAGTTCAACACAGCTTGGTCACTAGGTACCAATACATAATTCTAATCTCTTACAATTAGAGTTAATTACAGTACCCGAATCTATAAAATTGAACTATTAATCATGACAAAGTACAAAGAGATCACTACATCATTGCGGCAGTACAAGGTTGAACGTGCTGTGGAAGAATAAAACTCATTATCTTTCTTACTTTTCTGATTCAGCGTGTAAAGAATTTTGGGACACTATTGTTTCACCGTGCAACTCAAGATGAAGGCATTGAAGTAAATCTTTAATGTCACCACACTTGAAAATAGCTTACAGAAACTTAAGGAAAAATATTTTCAGTTGGAGAACACAGTTAAAGACTGCCAGGAAAGTTTTGCTGCTCTGATAATTTACACATGTGATTTATTTCTACACGCGTTGTTTCATGTCTTGAATTAAGGCAAAAATTATGAAGTTAAAAACATTACAGTAAAATCATATTAGTGTTTTATAAATCATTAATTTGTATAGTCTTGACTCACTCACAGCACCCGTAAGAATATTTTGGAAGAACAAGTTAGTGGTCCCTGGGTATGGCTAATATTTAAAGTTTGTTTGGGGTGTTTTAAAACTATTCATTTAAATAAATCAACATTTCTCGCACAGCAGTGCATTTTGACACGTATTTAATCACATGTGCCAAATACAGTTGACTGCTTGGTCAACCTTAAAAAAAACCCCAAACTAAAAGTAAAATAAAATGGCAACTACCAAGTAGGACTGCAAATGCAGACTTTGCTGTCTATTTTCATCATTATATGGTTTTCCTTTGTGTTTTTAAGTGGAGCCAAAATGGGAATTTTTCTTATAGACACAGCATATATAGAAAAAAGGATGCTCAAAATACATAAAATAGAAGACAGACAAATAAAATAGGTATTTATAGCTATTATTGTTTTGAGATTTTTCTAGAAATCACCCTTTTCTGGACCTTCCCTTTAAGAAATCAAATTTGAAATTTTTTTCAGCAAGCAAAGAAAATGTGCTAATATTTCATATGCTCCCTGAACATATTTTAACCAGAAGATCTGACTTAAAAAAATTAAACTATCTTATCCCACAATGATAGATTCACATTATAGAAAGCAGCGTTTCATATCATGTGTACTGAAGTACTTACGGAATTAAGAGCGAGACAGCTTTCCCAAGGGCACAAGGTCAGGCGGAGGCACAGAGCTCAATGTATCTTAAGTTTAATGTTCTAAGATTCAGTGAGAGTATCCTCTGTTTGTATCCAAAGAAATTCTTGTTTAAATAGAAAAGTCAGTCCTTCTGACCACTTTCTAACACATGCCTCTGAACTGGACTGCCATTGTCATTTTTGGCTTTTCGTGGTCCCTTAATACTGGAAAAAAAATGCAAACTTCCCAGCTTATCGTATAACTGAATGAAAACCCCTGTCTGTATATCAAATTCCATACAAATAGGCAACAATGGACCGGATTTCACTATTTTAATTCCTAACTAGGGAAGCACCAAGACATCCTGATGATTAAAACAGAAATGAAATCTAATGAAATTAGTTTGTTCGCTCTAGCAAAATGCTCTATCATGTTCTACTGCAGAAAATGACCCATTTTAAACACCAACAGGCTTAAACGTTTCTACAGCTTTTCAACAAGAAAATTAGAGGAATCTAGTGTTCTATTTTTATATACAGGCATTGCCTTGATCTTTGTCGTTTTGGTAAAGTGAATACCTCAGTTACAAATTTTGTAATGTAAAGTAAAATCTGACCCTGGATGAAATTTCACTTGAGAATTTTAAATTTACATACACACATATATGTACCTGCATATTTACAGGTAAAATTATGTATAGACACATATGTAATATGCATTTATGATTACAAATATGCACATATATACAGATGGATAGAAAGGGAGATTAAGGCTATTATACAAAAGGAAAACTGAAATGGAAGTTTACAGTTTGAAACAATGTAAAATCCATCCCATTCTCTTACAAAAGAGAATACGTTCGGCCTGCTCTTGAACTGGAAATTACATTGCTTTTAACTGTTAAATTTTGGAATGTCTAATAGAAAAGCATTTTGTTGCCGTATGTGTAAGGATACAGTCCATGACCTGGTTGCCAGGCAACTACACGGAATTACAAAACATTTTCTTAAGACGTGCTGCTCTGCGGTATGACGAGTTCGCCCAGGGAAACAGACCCAGTGACACGGTTCTCTCTGAACCTGAGCATAAAAGAGTTTTAGAGTATTCTAGAGAGTCCAAGTAAGTGCAACTGTGACTCAAATTGTATAAACCGAAGTTCCTTTATGACCATGTTCTTTATAATGTCGAGTAACTACAAATCAGAGGAAATAGCTTGGTCTGTTTAGCTTCAGCCCGGCGCTGGGATGTGAAACTACTCACACTCACGGCTGGAATGAAGAACGGCTATTGATCCACTGAGGGAAAATATACACACCTTGCCCAGCAACAAGCAATGCCAACGTTTGGAAGCATTATCGTGGTGTTTTTTTTTTTTTTTTACCTTTCCTTTTGAAATCCTTGACTTTTACCACACAAACTCTTACCCATTCCAATGTCCTCTCTAATTTATTTTATTTCTTTTTTCCACATATAAATTGAAAAGAAGTTTCCTCTCAAACTGAAAGGCGTTAATACGTTTTTGAACTGTTGTTCTCTGAGATACAACCATCAAGGATAGACTTCACTTTAGATGTGTACCACCCTCTCAATACCAGACTAAAATCTTCAGAATAGCAATATTTGTTAAGCCATACCTACAAAACGTATCAGATATACCTACACCATACGCAGACAAAACATTAATTTATTCGTAATTATTTTTCTTAATTCTGTATCATTATGTGGATTATTCTAAAGATAGTAGGTATGAAGATAATCAGAGATTCCCCCAGTCATCATCTTCAAGAAGTGAAACCGTTGATCACACTGAAAACAAGTAGCAATCAATGTCCCATGTGAAGGAAGTCAAGTAATCCTCAGACCAGACATAATTGATTTCTACACCTTTAATCCCAACAGGAGGATTAATTGCCCCCACAAACACGGCTTTATTCAGTTCTGTCTCACCTGGTCATCACCATCACTTAGGAAAAGGGACATCCAAAAGCGAAAGCTTACGTGCATGCGAACATACCCCAGCTGAGGATCCCATGGCTTGAGGAAAGCTTCGAACAATAAACCTTTTGGAAATAGAAAACCCCAAAAACTAACCTCACAACACCCCACCCACCGCAATATTTTGTGTAGTTTTTCTGATGGTAAACAGGTTTATTACATTAATTACCTGATGCTGAAAAATACCAATTAAATTATGAACATTTCCAGAAAGCAGAGGGCTGCTCAGCCATTTCAAGTATGTGAAAAGAAATAAAGCTAAAAAAAAAAAAAAAAAACAAAATAAAATAAGGCAAGCTAGATTGTTGCTGACTTACAAGGTACGGTTTTATCATGTTGTGGACACCAACCCCAAGCCCTTTCTTGACACAGCAGTAATAAGCAGCTCTAACAGTAGTAGATGTGTTGTCAGCACTGCTGAATCCTTCAGCAAGGTGAAAGGAAGGCCAGGTAGGAGAGCTTACCTCCTTCCTCCGGGACACACACGTGAAGATCCGTGTCCTTTCGAGAGAGGTGACTGCAACGGTTTCAGTGACCTTTTGGGCCCACACCTCAGATACTTCAGTTCAGGTGTGTCATATGTAGCGAAATGTTGGTTTTGACATAACCAGCAATTAGCGCCAGCTGTAGATACGACAGGATCACCAGTCTCTTGGCTCACTGGAAACTCTGAAATACAGCAGACTGTCTTCAGCCCGGTTTGTTGTGGCTATAGCTGAAATGCAGCAAACCTCTGGTATGTGGCCCACGTTTGCCTGAAACAAATCCATACTGTATTCGATAGGTATGATTTGATGATTGATTTTCAGATCAGATGTGAAAAGCCACATCTCTCTTCTGATTTTTTTTTTTTTTTTGTGGCAAGGATTTCACTTCTTTTGACGCTTAAAGGGGATAATCTTTTCTTTGATAGTAGTGTGACTTTGCCAAGCAGCACTTTGCCACCATTTGGTTAGCTCATGAGTTTCTTTTCTTTTTAAAATTGTTGTAATTTCTCCAGGCAGAGAAACCTACCATTCTGTAATATCTACTTTTGAGTGGAGGAGCACATACAAGACATCAGGGTGAAATATTATTCACCCCAGCAAGGAACAGGCAGCTATTGGATGAGACTGTTGAAGGACAGGTAAAATCTTAAAAGCTAAAACTGAAGCAGAAAGCACTGCTGAATGAAATACAAGATTTGTCTATTTGCTTTTTAAACTGATTCAAAAGCAAGGAAAAGCAAACTAATATAAGCAAGCCACTTTCAATCCAGTAAAAGTTGTAAGGTGCTGCATTGCGTCAGGCAATTAATTGTTCCTAAGGCACGAGTTCTTGAAATATTTGCATCTTAACAGGATGGGGCATATGAATCCCTAAATTAGACCAATAATGACATACACAAGGAAGCAAAAGCATTCTCTCTTCCTTCTCCTCCCTTCCTTTCTGCTGTCTTGTCATAGAGTGTGTGACCCACAAGAAACTGGAAGAACCCTTGGTGTCACAGAGCTTACCCCAACCAAAACGCTCCTGTGCTGTAGTGACCAAGGGCCACCTGCAGTGGACGAAGTGGGGTTTTACCATTCAAAGTATATGTATCCTGTTGAAATCAGCACAAATATAAGGGATGGAACTGACTTCCCATGACTGGTACCCAAGCTATAAAATTTTAACCCAGTTCCTGCTACAACAATTTTTGCTTGAATCCTAAAAGCCATGACTCTCTCTGTCTCCATCCCTTTAACTCTGCATTTCCATCAGTGCTCAAAAATGGACCGTTTGTGATAGCAGTTAGAAAAAACCAACTAACCAAACATCTTTTATTGTTTAAGTAAGCAGATTTGAAATGGCATTACTGAAAGGTAAGTATACACGGACCCCCACTGTTCTATTTTTACAATGCTTGCTCTTATAAATTGTATTGTACTTCAACTACGTTTACACAGATTTATTTTTTTTCCCACATTAACTGCCCCTTAATTCTTAATTTGATTTAAAACCTAGACTGCTATAAAGGTACATGAAATAGAACAGACTGAGAAAATACTTGAGAATGGCTGTTGTTACAAAGAAAATAATTTATAGTAGGCAGTTACTGATCAGGTAGAACAATAGCTCAGAAACCAGACTGTATGACAAAGCAATTCTTCAAACATCCGTTTTGGATTATTGCTGAAAGGTACTAATTGGTCTATTCTAGACTAATTTACAAACATTCATAAAATAGTGAAAAATGCATGCTTTAGAAACCTGGTACATTTCATGCCTCTGGACTAAAAGAATATGAAGATGGAAGCAATGGATGGGCATTTTTAATGTAGATTAACAGCGCTTAGAGTTTTTTTTCTTTTGTATTAACAGACTCTTCATATTTTTTCTCATTTCTTTCAGGTGATTTTTTATCTTCGGGTTTAGTCCACGGAGGGTTGCGCAACTTCTGTTGAAGGTAAAGGTAGCATCAGTGTAAGCATTGCACACATGATACGCACATACATACGCAAATAAAAAAGTATGCTAAAAATCCATGGCAATAGTGCAGGCGGAGCTGTATTTCTGTTAAACTGACGTAGCAGTTTTAAACTACTATAACAGAATATTATACTTATCAACTGTGTCTCGAGAAGGAGTCTTATCTCTACTAAATAAAGCTTATTTAACAATCCTTGACATTGCAAAACCATACAGGTCTGAAGCTGCGTTATAATCATGGTGATTTCTATCTTTTTGTCTTGGTCTATCAAACGAAGAGCTCAGATGTACAACTTGCTTCAGACTTTTCTGTTGGTAACATGGCCGCGTACAGCTTCACATAATTGCAGACGTGTAATCATTTTGGAAATGTCTCCCTTCTCCCGTTCCCAGGGCTATGGACATCATATTATTAAATTAAGTCATTTGGCTACTAGGAGAAGCCAGTTCTTCAAGTATTAAATGGCTTTGCAAATTGCTACCAACCAGAAGCCATTTGAACAGACGAATTGCAATCAGGTACAGTCAAAGTCTGAACTGAGTAAGCGGTTCTGTTTCAAAAGCAGTAGCGTAGAATGTGTAAATATACTTCAAGTAATTGCATGCTTTACAAGACCTTCCAATAAAAACCCAGGAATTACTCAGAAACAGAATACCTGAAAGCTTGTCTCTGTTTCTGCTGTCTTCAAACGAGGTGTTGAATTATTGCGATTCCCCAAACATGTCTTGCCAACCTGCCAACACAAATGTCAGAGATAACTACTTTGTATTTTTTCCTAAAATATTTATGGGTTTCAAAAAAAAAAAAAAATCCAAAACAAAAAAACCCACCCCAAAATCAGTATTTTTTTTAGCCTAGTTGATGAAATAGAACAAAACAAAATTTTCATAGCTAAGTGAATCCCATGCTCCCATCTTCCCTATAATGGTCTAATTTGGATGGAAGTTTAACAACTTAACACTTACTTAGCGCTTTTTTTTCCTCATGTTTAAATCTCATCACAAATAGTGAAGTTTATTCCTACAGCGGTCCCAGGGAACAGATAAGTCATAATAATTGTCTGTTACGGGTGAGGAAATAGTAACAAACAGCTGAAAACTATCATTACAAGTTTGGACTTCTCTATTAAGAGTCTATTGTTTAAACTGCCAGGTCTCTTAGGTGTAATAATTCCCTGACTGGGCAAGTCAGATGACTCTCAAGGTACAGAAAAGCTTGTACGGAGTCTCCATCACTGTCATTTTATTCCAGCCATAATGTAATTTTCTTTGCCAATGTGCTTTTTAATATCAGGGAAATCGGAGTTGAGCAGCATAAATAAAATTAATTACACTGTAGATTTTTGAACCAAAGAGATCTTGTGTTATGAGTCTTAAATAGAGATTTACCCAGCACTGAAATTTCTGCTGTAATTAAATTAAAGTCCCTTCAGGAGTGGGATTAATGATGCCATAGGTGAAGAAATTAAAATGTGAAATACAGTAAAATATTGATAACCTTTGGTCATTAGTTTAAAATGTGTTCACATTGGAATTTCTCTACTTGTTTTGCTATTAAAACTGATACATTTAAAGGGAGTGAAAATAAATAACGGGGGTTTTTTAAGTCATCAAGACTCTTTCCAACATAACAGTAATATTATTTTAAATTTTAACGTAACTGTTTAGCATAAGCCCTTGAAGATTTTTGAAGCTAAGTCAAGCCTGGGTAGAATATTTTTTACACATCTGACATAATACAACATATTAATGAAAAAAGGTGAAAAAATCATTAGTATATGGACATGAACTTTGCTCATAGGAATAAGAATGCAAACGTTCCTTCAACAGGAAACTCACGATAATATGAACTACAAGGTTTGCTGGCATTTCTGCAGCTTTTCTTTTTTTTTTTTTTAATATTATGGTTGATAACGTTGGTCTAGGATAGAATAAACTATTTGTCTGTAGGACAGCAAAGGAATCACGAACAAAAAGAGAAAAAGAAATCTCTAAATGCTATGTTTTGAGGTATTTTTTTGGACAGACTTTCTTAAGAAAATGGAAAGTAAATCTCAATTCATCCTTTAGCAGCTCAAGTCGTGACATGGTAAAAATTACCTCACTCAGCAGAGAACACTGAAAACAAATACCCTAATGCGTAAATTAAATATCAAGAAATTGTATAAATATCCTTTCAGTACAATTGACATTAGACTGAAGTTAATTAAAAAGTAAGAGATTGACAAGGGGGAGGAAAATCCATTACGTTTTTGCACTTGAGAAATTCTGCCAGTGCCTTGCCTGCAACAAAGTTGATCGACGAACAGGTGTGAATACGAAAATTAAACGTGTTATTAAGAAAACTACTTGGAGAGGAGACGGCTGCCTCCCTCCTCAAAGCTTCTAGAGAGACAGTGGTACTGCCAAGGATTTTACAGTACTTAAGGGGGCTTTACTCCTGTTAAAGCTACTGAAGTGAGCCCCTGAGATGGTGTAATTGAAGTGATTGATGGTGGGGACTCTTTCAAATTTTTCCCATAGTTAATAAAAGTTGGATTACTATTACGTAATAGGGAATAATCAGTGTACTATTGATTAAAAAAAAACCCTATTGACAAAGCACATAATCTTCCTTTTATGAAAAAAATGAAGTAACAGATGGTTTATGTTCTACATAAAGACTAAAGGGTGAGATGGCAAAGAGTAGAAATTTTAAATAAATTTTTAATACTTCAAAGCTGAAAAGTGTGGTCCTGGCAGAACTCCTATTTAAAATATGAGCTAGATTTAAAAAAAAATGCTTTGAGCTTAGTAATTTTTAGAAAAATTTGATGGTTTCAGAGAGTCCTAGGCGAGCAGCTTGAGGACAAAAGATGTTACAGGTCAAAAAAGGAACCGCGTTTCAGGTTGTGTAATGCAGAGGACAGAATAACACTAATGAAATATGAGATCATTTACAAATCCATAATTTAGTCTAACTGTATTGTACTCTAACCTATTTCACCAAGGCAATACATAGGAGATAGGAATCCAAAAATATTAAATTAATAAAAATATACAAAAGAAGGGGGGAAATAAAAGTTGACTTAGAGAAAATAAAAGCTAATGATAAAAAAAAAGCTTTATAAGTGACTAATCTTTCACATGGTTTTCATAGACCATCTCGGTAGGAAAGCAGAAGTGAAGATTTATGTCTGTAGTATTTCACGTTTTTTCACTCACAGCTGTTTTCCTTTGTAGGAACACACCATATGGATCGCTGCTGGTGAAAGGCAGTGGAAAGGGACGTTTTTCTAAACAAAGCCGCTCCTATGTCTTTATGTTGCTAGCGCATAAAGCGTTCATTAATGATTCCTTGTCACAGTGAAGCCTTGTGTATCATTAACAAATAAATTACGGATCGAACAATGGCGATGACTTTCAATATGCCATCAGTCAACAGCAGCTCGATAGGCAGAACGGTAACCGGTCACTGCGGATGAGCTGCGTGCGGCCGCCCGCTCTCGCCTTTACCCCAGGTCAGTTCCTAAAGCTGAGACAGATGGGTGCAACAGCCCCTTCTGCTGTCGCTGTCAACTGGGTTTAGCACAACATAAACTGAATCCCCTACATATATACCTTCACATGTATATACAAACACACACATATACAAACACACACGCCCTTTACACACCATTTCCCTCAGCTAAAGACCACCTCAGACAAACGGGGAAATATAAAACCAATGCACTACAATACCTTTTGCAGCCAGAACGCACGGACAGAAAAAGCCAAATATTAATTTTAAAATTTTTTTTTTATTTGCTAGTTCCCTCTATGCGAAGCGGTGGAAAGACTCTTGTGTTTGCTCTTCTGTGCGAGCCTCTTTTTGTGTCAGATTCACTCCTGTGAGAGGTACACTAATTACAAAAATACAGAATGAGAGCTTGACATGGTGGAAACTAACAAAAATAGTTGCTTTTGGAAAATAAAGGGGCTGAAATGTTGTCAGCATGGTTTTACTGTTTCACGAAGACGAGATTTTAGAAAAGCGCTGGCTGGAAGAGCTGCTGGGACTTTGCCAAGCTTTGAATTGAGATTTTGGCGTATCAGGGAGGCGAGGGCAAACTCGTAGCCGTGCGTTTCTCCCACAAGAGCGAGCATTCCTGCCGCCCTGTTCGGAGACGCGAGGGTGAGGAAGCGGGGAGGAACGGGAAGATGCCAACTGTGAAAGCCTCTAAGCAGAACACTTACATTTCCAGCCCACGCACAAACGCCACGGAATGGAGCAGAGCACACCCTTACCCTTTGTAACTCGTTCCCTTTGTGCCTTGTGAGGAGGAAGTCCGGTACAAAACAATACCCCACTCAATGTATGCTTCTACAGAGATACAGACACCTGGGCAAAAAGCAGCTTTCCCTGTTTCTCTCAGAGAAGATCAACCGATTTTCTTCCAAAGAATGAACACTTTTTTCAGTGATTGCTAGAAAAGCTAATAAAGTGCTAAGACTATAAGAAAAAACTAAAAACATCCAAGTAGAAACAATTTCCTGAAGGTAAAAAAAAAAAAAAAAAAGCAATAAGTCCCAGAAAAAAAGATCTCAAGACATTCTTGTTACTTTATTAGTTTATTGTAACTGCATTGACTCTTCTCGCACCATCACAACAGAGCAGGTTGTAATTCTAAATCATAGAATGATAGAATGGTGTGGGTTGGAAGGGACCTTAAAGATCATGTAGTTCCAACCCCTGCCCTGGGCAGGGACACCTCCCACCAGCCCAGGCTGCTCCAAGCCCCATCCAGCCTGGCCTTGAACACCTCCAGGGACGGGGCAGCCACAGCTTCTCTGGGCAACCTGGGCCAGTGCCTCACCACCCTCACAGTAAAGAATTTTTTCTTAATATCTAATCTAAATCTCCTCTCTTTCAATATAAAACAGTTACCCCTTGTCCTATCACTAAACTCCCTGATAAGGAGTCCCTCCCCATCTCTCCTGTAGCCCCTTTAGGGACTGTAAGGCTGCTGTAAGTTCTCTCCGGAGACTTTGTCAGCAATAGTTCAAGGATGCTCTGGTTTTCATGCCAAGTGTAACATGACGTTTCACAAGATGGGCCGTTTCCCCAGCTGTTGTGCAGACAGCTGTATGGAGAGGAGCGGGAACATCGCACAGAGGTTGAGAGAGTTTTGTCTGCACACAATCTCCATTGGTATTTCATAATATGAAATAATTTTTTGCCTGTCCCCCTTTTTAGTGCTTCCAGAGAAGTTTGACCAGGCTCTTAAGCTACCTGCGAAAAATTAAAACAAACCAAAAAAAAAAAAAAAGAAAAAAAAAGAAAAATTTCTAATACCCAGGGGAAATGAAGGCATCCTATCTAGATGATTGCCCTCTGTCCCTTAGCTAATATATTTCCAGGGATCCAGGGGTGTAGTAATAATACAACGTAATAATGCTGGTTATTTTCTTGTTTGTGCCTGAAGTGACAGGTGGATAAAGAATACGAATTAAAAGGCAGAGGCCACGGCAAATGTGGAGAAGACTAAATAGCTGGGAAGCTGTAAAGTAAGGAGAAGATAATTCAACACACATGCTTTGATCTAGCAGAATACTAGTGGCCAAAACGTTGCAACATTTTTAAAAGCGCAAATTATTGTTAGCATGGTGAAAAGATGACTTTTAAGGCAAGATTGTGGTAAAAATACTTCAGCGTACAGGTTTGTGTTTATGAAACTAACAGCAAAAAAGCTAACAACGTTCCCAAATTCTAACTTAATTACTTAAGTCTATTTCCTGCCATTGGCCTTTAGAACAAAAAGGGCAGTTTATTCTCAACTCCGTTCCGTGCTTTCTTCTGCTTGCCTTTAAGGAGCCTGAGGGTGGCAGTTTCAAAGGGAAAGGGGACGGCAAACTACACTGCTGCAATTCCAATTATTTCACAAAACCCGAATGTGATGTACGGGCATTTGAAACACAAAGCAAGCCAAAAATGCATTTTTACACTAAATTCTCAAGTTTCCAATTTCTTGTTATACTTTAAACGGGTGTTTTGGAGATTCACTTATAGCATTCGCTCTGTTCATCGGCCACACACAATTCTTACATCACCAGGTTGGAAGGCACTTTTGGACCATTTCATTGTTTTCCTCACCCAGCTGAGCTTAACGTTTAGTAAAGCTTTAACTGCAACTGTCACGTGTATAGGTTCAGCAGTGACGAAGAGGGATTCTGCTGTTGAGATTTCCTTTGGCTCCTAAAGACTTCTCAAACTAGTACAGTTCATCCTAGCTTCATTAGCATGTGCCCCTACAAGCAACCCCCTTTTTCTAGATTGAAGAAGCAAACCCTCACCACTTGTAATCACAGCCACTATTTATCCAAGTACGTGGTTGTTAAGTAAATGATGACTAGTCCTTGAAGTAGTTTTATGGTTCAGAGCAATGAAATAAGAGAGAGAGATGGATTTACCTGAAACTGAGAGTCCTGCCTTCTCTCTTTTCCTCCCTCTCCCTAATATTTCCTTATTTTAATAAAAATTATAATAATTTAATGTGTTGTAGCTAGCCATTAGTGACAGATCATGGTGTAATTTCACCCATGAAAATATTGATTTTTACAGAACAATCTCTATATTTTATTTGTGGAAGCATTCTTTCCTTACCATTCAGCTGTTCTCACTGATATTTCCAGTATGTCTGCCATGCGCTTTGTAAATACGGGCGTATTTGTAAGACAAACATTATATTCATTAAATTGCATATGCTGTATTTTTATCGTAAAATGTCAAGAAGGATCTAATGTTTGAACACTCAACGTTAAAGGTTCTAGCACACAGCAGTCAGAATTCCAAGTAGCAAAAGCTAAACCTTTACCAATGAAAAGCCTTTAGGAAAAAGAAATTCTGGATGCTTTTATTCAAGCATGTTTTATAGTTGTTGGCCATGCCATTTCGCTGTTTTCATTGTTATTAACTCTTTTCAAATTGCATAGTTTGTTCTTAATGTCTTAAATATTTATCTTGGCCAATATTTACAATTTTTATAACTAAATAAAAGAGAAGCCTTACGATTTTCTTCTCTGTGTTCAAGAAATAATTAGAGGAAATTTAGTGATGCTGACCACTCTTTATTTGCTCTACATAAACTTTAAGAAGCGTGTTAATGATCTATTCTTATTTGTAAAATAAAATTTTCACACAAGTGCATTTTGCCTTAAGCAATACATTCTGTATATGCAAGAGGGGAAAAAAAATATCAAGAGCACTAAGTGGGAAATGTAACAAAATAGGAAAACTGAGGGGGGCATGTGTTTTGAAATACTGTGCTGCCTTTATCAGTTTAGTGCGCAGTTTGGTTAACGAAGTATATTTGTGTGAAATTCTGGTTATAAAATATGCAGCTTGATCAGTGCAGTATGCAAAATTTCAGAAGTTGTGGTATCCAGTTCACCTAGCGAATTACACAGCAGAGCTGGAAGAGGTTCGCAGCTGGATATATAAATCATAAAGGATCAGCCAAGGGTGCATCTTCATTTAAAAAGAGTTCTCAAAAAACCAGTTAAGATTCAGCATGTCCCTTGGCTATTAAGCTATGCAATTTGATCTGCAAGCTGCTGAACAATGTAACTGAAAAGGTATTCCACCGCATCGGCGCAGTGAATGAGAACTGGCTTTATTGCTCAAATAATTATCCAACGTATCACAAGTGGACCGGAAATCCAGAAGTTTGAGTCAGTGATATTATACTCAGCTTTTACAGTTAGAAAATATTTTCACCGCTGCTAAAGGGCATCATACAGATTTAGTAGACCAAATGCTGCAGCTTCAGCTTCCTTCTCCTCACTACAGCCCTCCTTTTGGCTTCAGCGGGCACTGAAGCGGAAATGTGGGATGTTTGTGGAGTACGATGGAGAATCAAGGACTCACCTACTTCTGAAGAAACTAAACCAGGTACGGGAGAAGAGGATGGCACGATGAGGTCAACAGGCAAATTAGGTATCTCAACGAAAGTGGTACTTGGCTGTGTCATTCCTACTGTCGCAAGTCAGTCTCCTCAGCTCCACAAAGCACCAGGGCTGCTATAGGCATAAGGAGCATGATGATTTGTTCATCTACCACGGCAATAATTAGCTTAAACCAGTGTAACTCACATAGCTTTATGGTTTAATGGTTTAATACCATTAATGGTTTAACACTGTTGAATTTTGACTATGCTTGGATGAGATATCTCTTTGGAACCATTCAGATAAACTTGCAATTCCAGATCCTTCTGAATTGTTTGTATTATTTGTTCAAATGACCTTAAACCACTAGCAGACAAACTTCTTTATAATTAACTTCATTCAAATGAAACTAATTGAAAGGACTTGTATTTAGAATAGGAAAATGTTATTTCCTCATTAGACAAAAACTACAAATTCTATAAAACTTTGCTATGAATTTGATGTTTGAATTGTTATTAAACCCAACCCTTCAATAATCATGCGTGCCTGTTGGTCTGCCATATAAGCTGCAGGCTGCTCATGTTTTAAGAGGGCTACGTCCCACTTGTTCATATGACAACTTGTTACCACTTGTACCTTAGAATTACTGAAATTTTTTGAATACTGAGATTTTAGCTCTTTACTACATGAAGTACGCACTTCTCTGACATGTTTTTTTCCCCCACGCTGAATGGATATTTTGATTTTTTTAATATTTCTTCCCCCCCTCAATAACACAATTTTTCCAGTTTCTGAGGTGACCTGTTACCAAACTGAGACTTTGGAAATGACAATTTTGTGTTGCTGTATAGCAAAGAGCTTCAATGCAAACGGTAGTCTGCGTGCAGTTATACCTGTGTGTTTTATTCTCTTTTTTTTTTTTTCCTGTCAAAATAATTCCCATCTCTCCATGAAACATTTCCTTAATATTTGATTTTTACATTTACATATGTGCAGAATAGATGATGTTCTACTAAAATGCCATTCTGCGGCGGAAATAACATCATTAGCCAAGTTAGGTCCACAATTCCCTCAAGGCCATGTTTTATCAGACCTGCTCATGAATTTATGAGATGTGTATTTCATTCTCCTTTGACCCTCATTGTTTAGAAGAAAGATATGGAGCAGGGTGTACGCGAAATGCCAATATATGTCTTCATAAGACAACTCTGCAGTTCTTCGTGTCCCTCTCCTATTTTAGAGCAGCCTATTGAGTGGATGGTTAAATGAAGTTGATGTACCTTCTTATGACCTTCATAGTCCTCATTTAGGGAACAGAATTACTGAATTCACTTTTAGAATTTTATCAGGTTGAAATTTTGTTATAATGATGATTTCTTTTTTCTCTCATTACTCCCTTGGGAAAGCGATGGGAGACTGCAATGTGATCAAAGCTCTGCAATTGAAACTGATAGAGAAAAATGAAGCAAAATACTGTGGTTGCTTAGAAACGTGTACAAGTTTTGCTCCAATACTCAGTGTCCTTTGTCACTGAATGATTAATGAACATGCAGTGTTTGTTTACTGCAGGAAATTAAGGCAGTAAATAAAAGCACTATCACTTTTATTTATCAGAGAAGACTCTACAAGGACAAAGAGCAAGAAACCTAAGATGAGAACAGAGAACAAAGAATCACTTTATAAATTGTTTGATGTTTTAGCACTACCAAATAGGTGGTTTTAAACAACATGTTACACACATAAGAATTATTTGATATGAAGAAGGGACAAAGTACATTTTGGTATAAAAGCCAAAAAAAGTTCCCAAAAGGTTTTGAGAAGAAGGAAAAGGGAAACGATACAGGGAAAAGAGCTCTGCAGAACTCTGGTTCTGCACAGAGACCTTCATGAGTCAGTCACAGTGAAAACATCACCGGACAAGACTAAGAAAAAGTAGTATTGACAAGATTCTTCTAATAACATAATAATAATAATGATCTAAATAAAGGAAACTTTAAAAAGAAAACTGAAGTTAAGATTTTTTTGGTCTTTGTCAAATTTCAGATGATTTCAAATAATGAAGATGTTACATTGCAGGATATCCTACCTACTTCTGGCTACTACAGGTCCCACGTCAAATTTCGTGACAGCAAGGTATCAGCAGTATTTAATTTCAAAATTTGCTAATATAATTTGGCCTGCTCCTATCCCATTTGTAAACAAGTCTTCATTTGCATTCATTCCAATGTCAACTACATTAATTGTTATGAACATGAATAAAACCATAAAGAAGAAATTGCAGTAGGATTACAAATCTGAGACAGAAAGAGGGATGCTTAGCTCTACAGACTAAAAAATACCTTTTGAGACCAGCAACTACCCATTTCCCTTTATTTTTTGCCTTAACAATTGAAATATTGCACATTCTTCTCTAGTCAGTCTTTACTGAGTAATTCTTCCAAAATATAAATCACGGTTTGTTTATCAGAGACACCATCAGTGGATCTTTGCAAAGTTCTGAGAAAGCGCTGCTGAAATATTAGGTTTCTAAGCAACAGAGTTTTAAGCATATTCATCAAGGTCCTGGTCCTTTATTTTGGCCTAAACCTTCATTTATTTTTCTTTTTAAAATGGCACATGAGGACCTGCCATACATTCTCAACCATCCAGCCTCTAATTGTTTTACTAGGAGTTTATCATCCATAAAAACTTCTGATAAAAAGCGCACACAAACACACACAACCAACTAATGATAAACTTACGAGAAAAACTCTTAACGTATTCCCAGGTCTTGAATTTTCTCAAAGTGATAGTGTTCACAGTTACAAATCACAGCTTTGTACCGTTGAAGTCATATGAGCCTCTATGAAAAGAAATTGCTTCTAGTTCTTTTAGGATTTAAGGTGGTCTCTCTAAAGTCATCATATGAGGGTTAATTGTGCATAGTGACAGTTTGAGTCCACTTCTCAAAACTAATTAATTTGAATTCTTCCTTGTCTCTAAAAAAGTATATATCAGTTAAGAAAAGACATAAAAAATAATAATAGAAGGGGGGGAAGAGGTTGCTAGCTCAATGTCATCATCTGCACTTTATGCAGTCCATGTCAGATGGACAGTGCCTGTAAGAGAAAGAAAAAAATTCAAACTTAATAAGGAAAATTACTTTACTCACCACTGTGAGCAAGCCACGGGACAAAAAGTGGTCAAGGTAGGTCCTTAGACTTGTAAAATAGTCGGAACAGTTGTGAAAAATGTATTTGAATGCTTTAGTTCTCTTTGAAAATGTTACTGCCTTTCTTTAATCAATCCTTGTATTTACAAGAAACTTTCCCATTTTTATAACTGACGTTTGCACCATAGTTAAAGTGAAATCAGGGGATTCTGACAAACTGGGATGTTTTATTCTCCCATGACGGGATCCAAATGAGAAGTTTTTGAAAATTCAAGCGTGGAATCCTATCAGTGCAGACGGATTTCTCATAAAACTTCACAGGTCCGTGGGGACGGTAGCATAGAAATAGAGAAAATTCTCCAAGAATTATTTAATGCCCCTCCGGCAAGAAAATCCAGTACTTTGAGTGCAGCTACAATTCAAAAATAAGTACTTCGCTAAAATATTATGTATATTGTGTATTACCTGAGCTATATTCATAGATCTACTCCTTCACTTTTTGGACAGGACTGTTGGAGTGTTTCTTGCTTCACTATGCACTTCAAAATAGCTCCTGGCCCTGTATGGCGTTGCTGCTGTCTGCACAAAGAACCAACTCCTGGAATTCTCTTTGAATCTTACCAGTCCATTGGTTTTATTTGAAAAAATAAAAAAAAAAACAAACAAAACAAAACCAAAAAACCAACCCAACCCTAACTGAATTTTTATTTCCAATGAACACTCAAATAAATAAAAAACCCCCCACGCTTTAAAAGTCCCACTTAATGTAAAGAGAATATGTTTTCCTGTATCTGTAATTTTTTTTAATCACACTGGAGATCCTGTTTCTAACTGGGATGAATACCACACTGGTTATGGCCTCCTTGCTTGGGGATGGGGTTGTCCTAAAACCTTTTTTGGAACTCAGCTCTCAAAGGCATTCCTTCAACAGGCACTGCAAGCACAGAGCGGTGAAATCTTTGTACAGTAGCGTGAATTCTTGATGGATTTTTTTAAAATGTGAAGATAATGTAGCTATGCGTATTACATTATATACATTTCTCAGCTGGAAAATAACTTTATAGCATGATAAGTCTGATAAAACTCTTGCCTGCTTAATTTTCCGATAAGGAATATTATCTAGCAAAGCACAGTGAATTCGAATATCCCTATGGTATGCTTTCTCTAATTTTACTTCTTTTTCTCCGTACAGGAGGTCTTGTCAAATGCAGATTTAACCAACCTTAAAGATTTAAAATTTAAGGGAAATGTGAGTCCCACAGAATATAGAGTTGGTCTTAAAATTTGATAACTGAGAGATTACATGATATAAAACTTAATCCTATTACCCAAATTTAGATATATAACCTAATTTCTTTTTCTTTGAATTATAATTCTACTAAGAAGGGAACAGGGTTAGATTTTAATTTAACCGGAATAATGAAAAATAGTTCAACTCCTAAAGAGTTCTAACTCCAGTTAGAGTCTCTTCTGCTTTCTCAGGCAAATTTTTCATGCCGAGCAGCATACCACGCTGACTAAATGGCTACAAATACTAGTTGCTAGAAGCACAAAAAAGACACACACACACCCCTAATCATAATAAGCAAATCCTTGATTTTATGGTGAAGTGCATTTTTTAGGTGTCTGCCTTTGCATTACTTGATACAGAAATGAAAAACTCTCTTGATTCGTGAAATGCATTAACAACTTTTTTTTTTCCCTTCTCTGCTTTAATGTCTTCACTTCTGTAAAAAAACTTGCTTGAACAACACTTTCCACAAATATTCAGTCTAAATAAATTCAGCCTTTACCTAAAGTACCCTGTATTCCATCAAACTTCCTATAACTTTCCCAGTTGATAGCCGATCTCTCGTCATAATCTAAATGGAGTTCACCCCGGCTTCAGGATTTTACATCTTATTCTTTTTGATCCTTCTTCAATTTCTGTTAATAAGAAATGAAGTTTCCTTCATCTCTGGACATTAACAAAGGTGCAAGAGTAAATTATGCGCTCTTCTCCTGGATACACCGTTTCTCCAGGACTCTGTCCCTCTCTAGAAGTTGTGGCAGAGGGGAAGTTACTTATAATTGACAATTAATAAAACTAGTAACATATTTGTAACAAATGGATAATATACACATCTTTTTACAATTTGTTGGATACTGAATTATCTATGATTTTTTTTGCAAACTTTTCTTCACATTGCTACGATCGCTACCAGCAAGCTACCCAGTTACCTCCAGAGGGGTTTGTTACGTTTGGAGGTAGGTGAGATGTTCCGTAGCTCATCCAAGAGCCGTTATGACAGTCTTTTTCCTGCTGTCTTCTATATTTCATCTGCAAATTAGTCAGGGTAGCACTATACTTTTTGGACTATTGAGCAGACAATACGTTCTTCCAACAAGTTTTCTCTCTCTCATCCTTTCTGTCTCTTCCTGTTTAATTTGCATGGTTACAATTGCAGCCATAATACACGCATTTGGGATTTCTGTTAACAGCTCCCATCATGCTGTTTGAATGAGAGTTTTGCCTCAGTAAAAGCAGCAAATTTAGCTTTCTGTCAGCCGTGTCATAAGAAAAACACAGCTTGTGGCATTCCTAGACTGGCAGTGGATGAGATGACATATTTTCAACAGTCACGCCGACACCTCTTACATCTCCCTGAAGGTTTAGTTTTATCAAACGAAGCAACTGTGACAGCTGTGCCTGACGATTAGCGGCAACAATATGTAAACAAGGTTCTGCATTTCGCTGTAATGCAGCAGCTCTTCAACGAGGAGCAAGCCAATTCTGGAAATGGTTAAACATCACATCACATCTATTCCACCGCTCTTCTTCCCACCACGGCTCTACAAGTTCTATTACGTAGTCTTTAAAAGAAACCCAGAGAGCGTACCTGCGCAGGCTGACAGCAAAGAGCAGCTGCTCCTCAGCACTTTAATGCGGAGTAGAGCTGGCTTATAAAATATACGTACCAGCTTGACCAGGAAAAGTCAGTCACACGGATAATCACCTAAGGCAATAATGTTTTTATGCAACCTAGAGTAGACCCTGACTTCTAGGTGAGCTAAGCTTACATGTTGAGAATCGCACTCCTGGATGCTCTGATTTTCTTCCTTTCTCGAGGGCACGTGAAGATTCTCTTTCTCCGCTGAGGCGTTTCGCTGGCCACGGAAAATAAAAAAAAATAAAATTAAATAAAATAAACAGTTGATATAGATAAAATTTCAGAAAAGCCACATTTGAAAAATCAGAATAACAAGAAAACAAGAGGTCAGATATTGCAAACTGTTAACTACTTTAGACACTGCATTTTCAGCGAATTTTGTAAAGGGAATGTTTCGATATTCATTCTCTCATAAAGGATTACTTCCATATAAGTAATCAAGACTTTCTACCTGTAAACTGAACAGGCAAGAGCGACTGGGTGGTATAGTGTATTGTATAATGAAATACGAGTTAAATTACATTTTCTTTGTGTTATCATTTGGATGGGGGGGGGGTTAAAGGAGGAAAAAAAAAGAGCATTTTCAGAACTCATATTCCTCTGACTCTTCTGGATTCTGCAAAAGAAGCTGTTTATGAACCGCTTTAGCTTATTTCAGCTGTCTGCAGCCCCTCACTGCTGGGATCTCCCGTCATCCCGAGCTGGGAAAACGTGTTCCATTTCATGCCTTTCACTTACCTCCTGCCCCTCCAAATGGACTGCTGTGCGGGGCAGCTACTCGACAAGGCAGGCTATCGCTTTAGATAAGCAGTGAATTTCCTACCACTGAAATACAGCTTGTTTAGGCACATTTAAATACTAGACCACGGTGTGACATGACAAGGAATAATTTCAAAAATAATGATGCATAACATCTGGAAAATGTATTACTAAATTAACTGGATATCCTGATACACGTACCACTGCCTGTACACGACAACTGCACACTCTGCTGAGACATAAAGTAACTAAAACGATTGGATGTACGATTGCTGACAGTCATGAGATGATCGTTATGACCACCTTGTTATTCTTAGTTCTGCAGGATTATTTGCTTTGTAAAGCATTCATCTTCCAGTTTCTAATTCCAAGTCCACTGAAATTCATGGAAGAAATGTGAATTACGTAAGATTTAAGTGTTTCCAAAAACATAACATTGCTAAAAAAACCCACAAAACAAAACAAAACGACCCAAACACAAACTTAAAAAACATAACAACTTAGTCTTGCTCTGGTACAATATAGACCCAGAAAATAATCAAATAAAAAAATAGCATTGATGACCCCCTCTTTTTGTAATAAGTTTCAGATCCTGAAGAGTTTGAAAGTACTCTTCGGAATTTGGCTTCCATCAAATTGTCTGCAAGACATCTTGAAACTCTTCAGGGCAAAGGGGAGAGGGAAAAATCAAACTAATTTCTCTGCAGAGTTATCCTTTGATATCAGAACTATCCTTTCCTCATGTCACTTACACTGTGTTGAATTACTAACAAATACAAAGTTTGCGAAAGGAGAAACCAAACCCGGCTGGTTACTGTTTGCAATATAGTCTCTCTTTAACAGCTCTTCAGTAAGGAATTCTTAAGTTTTACAGAGAAAATGACTACTAGAAAAAGCGATGAGGTGAACAGATTAAAAAGACCAATATAAATAATTGTTTTGTTAAATAATCAATGTCATTTCGTACCTGTATTGAGTGATTTATCTGTTTGGACTGAAAGAATTATTACAGGTCTGCAAATTTAAATTTCATCCCATTGAATAAGAGAGACACGTGTAAAGTGAATGACAGTACAGACATTCACCTGATTTCTTGACTACCTGAACCAGTAAATCCACATGGGATGCCAGGAAAACCAGTGAGCTTGAAGCCTTATTAACCCAGGAGAATAAATGCCTGGGCATAGTGCCTCTCATTTCAGAATTTGATTCCTGCTCAAGATTGCACCTTACCCAAAACCACGACATACACGCAGCATATATATGCAATTTCTCAGCATGGTGTACTCATTTCTACAGAAAAAGGGGAAGTTTGGGATATTTAGATGAGGCTGCCATCGTGAAAACCCCTTCCCAGTGACACATTCTCAGATGCTTACAGCGTTTTCTACATCTAGGTAGGAAAATTTCCAAATTATCGTCCTCTTTAAAATTCAAAATATTCAAGTCTTGCCCTTTTTTCTCTCCCAAAACAAAAGATAACATTTTTCCATGTATTTCAGTTTTCATATTTCATAAGATTGTCTTAACCAGCAGGACCAGATTCTGTAACAGCCTTTAAAAACCACTTGCCACAGCTGCACTGCTCAGATGTTGGCCAAGGGAGCAGCGATGGGTCTGCTTCGTTACCTGTCTGGCTGCTAATTGATAAACATCGCATCCCCTCAGAGATTGCACAACCACCATCTCCAATTATTTTTCATATTGTTACCTTAAGCTGACATTGATCTGCACACCTTGAGTTCTAGTTTAAAAACCCCACCACACTTCTCGCAGAAGCCCATGGAGGACAGCAGAACAGAGGACGAGAAGGTGTCCTGCCAGGCCATGGCTGCGTCCTGTAGATTTGAGTTCTGTTCTTCTGGCCAGAGTCATAGAATCATTTAGGTTGGAAAAGACCCTTGGGATCATCGAGTCCAACCATCAACCCCACTCTACAAAGTTCTCCCTCCATATCCCCCAACACCATATCTAAACGACTCTTAAACATTCAGTGTTTAACACTAAACAGTCCCAGCTCCTTCAATCGCTCCTCATAAGATTTATTCTCCGGGCCCTTCACCAGCTTCGTTGCCCTCCTCTGCACTCGCTCCAGCACCTTGATATCTCCCTTGTATTGGGGTGCCCAGAACTGGACACAATACTCAAGGTGTGGCCTCACCAGTGCTGAGTAGAGGGGGACAATCACCTCCCTACTTCTGCTGGTCACACTATTTCTAATACAAGCCAGGATGCCATGGGCTTTCTTGGCCACCTGGGCACACTGCTGGCTCATGTTCAGCCATTTGTCAATTAGACAGGTCCTTTTCTGCCGGGCATCTCTCCAGCCACACGTTTCCAAGCCTGTAGTGATGCATGGGGTTGTTGTGGCCCAAGTGCAGGACTCGGCACTTGGCCTTGTTGAAGCTCATACCATTAGCGTTGGCCCATCGGTCCGCTCTATCCAAGTCTCTCTGTAGAGCCTCCCTATCCTCAGGGCCACAGGGCCTAGAATGCCACAGGTCTTTCTTGCATCTTATGTAGGTACTTTTAATCTGTAACGTTTTGAGTCTAAATGAAAAATAAATATTTTTGAAGGCTTATCCATTTGCTGATGATATGGGAGTCTGTGAGGTAGACTTTGTAAATAAGATCCTTTGTTATTAAAAATAATGTCTCCTAATAAAAATGAATATGCTATTATTTGTCTGAATGAAGCTTATTTACTAGACTGACAGCTTACCTAATGAAAACGCCATCAAGTATTCCAGAGTGAAACGGTTTGGAAACAGCTTCTGAACTCCTTCCCAGTTTGCTTAAAGCCTTCTGAACCCTTCTCAAAGCTTTTCAATGCAGGATTTCCCATGAGAATATTTTTTCAAGGATCATCAACCCTTCTGGCTTTTTTTCTTTGAAATAATTTAGAAATTACAGCATCTTCCTGGTGAGACCTTACAAGCTTGACTAAAACCTAAGTTTTCCATTTCAGACATTTGAAATAAGCAAAATTGTGTAAAATGCATTTAATGTATATGCTTGAAGATGAAACTAGACTCCGTTGGTGTGAGCTTTGCTTGCAGCAAAACTTCCAGCATACTTAAGAGAGAGAAGCAAGCCAAACTCATTATTTCATTGAGTTCTTCTCTGAAGTCTGCACTGGAATAAAGGACAAGAGCCCAATTCTGCTTCAGGCTTTTGAAATTTCCTTCAGTTATGCTTTATATGTTTTTAATTTCTAACGTCATACAGATTTTCTTCTCAAAGCGCGCATTGTTATTATAATATCCTCATTTTACCTGCTAAATAAAACTGCAAAGCTAGGTCAGCTGAATTCCATCTTTCATAGCATCTTTTGACTTCGATACGTCGTTCAGTTCTTTCCTATATTAGAAATAGTCTTATCAGATCTTCCTTCTTCCCACATGGCTTTCTGGCATGACTGCACAACTCTCTCTAGTCAGTGTTTGCCCGTGTGAGATGCCAGAGTGCTATTGACAGGACTGTTGCCAGATGACCTGCCAACACAAATACGGGTTCCACCAACACATTCACTTCCGGTTACTTAGACTCTCACAAGATTATTCTTTTCTACATTAAGGATTTCTAGTGATATGAAATTTCCATGTTAAAAAAAAATATTTTTAAGGGTACTCATAGGGATCTAATGAGAAGACTTCAGGGCGTTTTGAATGCAAACAAACTAAGCGATTTCTGGCAGAATGCAAGTCCATGATACACAAAGACCAAAAAAGCCAAAGCAGTTCTATGAGAGCCATGACGATTTTTCTCTAATGATGGTCCATGTCCTGATATGCATATTGATAGCCTGTTTTGATAAACTTTAAATGCAGAAATCATTGGATTTTGCCCAGAAACATTTTTTTTTTTGCTACTGAAGGTTTCACTGGCCCAATCCACAAACATTCGAAGACTTGCTAGCCTGCCTTTGGCGTGCCTGCTGTGCCTGGCTGCACTTCATGACATCCGTCTGGCATGCTGAGGGAGGCCAAGCTCAGAGACCCCCCCAGGCCCGGGGTTGCTCCTGTTCACCCACGTCCACCGGGGTTACTAGACAGATGGTCTGCAAAGGGGCTACAAACAGGAAGCAACAGAGGCCTGAGTCATCCCCGCTTCTCAGCGCGCTCAAATAGTTTGTGTTCTTCTGGGAGACATCTTGTTCTTTTGGGATGGAAACGGCTTGTTGTCATGTCTAGGAAATCCAAAATTGCTCAAGGATTTGTAGCGCTTACCATGAAAAACTAGAGCAGTTTTATAGGCAGCTGGTGGATGAAGTTGTCAGAGCTTTTCTGGGCAAGGTGCATAGTGCAAGAGCCAGAAATATCTCCTTTCCAAAGTCAGTTCTGTCTGACTGCTCCTGGAAACCAGGGACTTTGTCTCTATATCACATGCGCACACAGGCCAACTGCCATGTAATGCCTCACATATTTATTTTGGTCAAGAAAAAGGAGTAAAACTTACCACCTTTTCCTTCCCTCCTCTTTTTTGAGTAGCACCGTTTGCAGTTACAGAAGTTTACAGCAGATTGTGTGATAGACTTTTGACTCGCTCTCACAGCCCTACAAATTTCAGACATTATACAGTAATTGACTATCTATTATAACTTTCCACAACAAAAATCACAGGTAGATAGGTATTAATATCTACGTATAGTATAAAGGAAATAACTGTATCACATTTCTTTATATCCTGACTTTAGTATCTTCCGCAGTTTAACTCACATGCAGAAACACATGAGAAGTCCAATTCTAGTAACAGTAATCATCCTATATATTTCTGTGACAGTGAGGGTCATTGTATATGTATATACATTTGTCTGTGCCTACTGCAGAGGTAATTAGCTTTTCTCTTTTGCAGAGTCAATGTTATTCAACAATGAGTGGGAGAGACATAGTGCATTTTTTATTTCTATTCAATTCACACCTACAGAGTTACATTCACATAGAGCAATCCTTCTCAAAAGACTGCCAGTCCTACAGTGTACCAAGTCTTTAAACTTCTATATATTGCTTCTTAAGTAAATACAATTACCTTTGATTTTTTTTTTTTTTTAATTATTATTATTTCCCCTATATTCAAACAGCTTTAAGCTGGAAAATATCTGCTTACCGGCGTACATCATGCCAACACTCTGCATTGAGCACAACAATCAGAAGTTCTGCAAGTAATCCAGGACAACCTCACTCTCATTAAAAGTGAAAATTGTTAGGACATCTTTAACACAGATACCAAAAGACCACATTGTCTTTTCTTCACATTTCCGCTGCATTTGTGTTGGTTGCAATGGAATTTCTCCAAGATGAGCATTCACAATAACCCCAAAGGGCTGAACATCCATCAGAGGGAAAGGATTTATTCTTTCAAACAGATCATTTGGGACGATAGATGACACATTTAGATGATAATTTCCTGAATCGTCCTTTTCATAACATTACTATGAGCACAGAATTTTCCCTCACACATGCAGCTGCCTCCCAGCAGTGTATTATGTTGGACATGATATGGACATTATTGTTTTAAAATTTTTCTTTGCTGTTTTCTGGGGTCCTTCCTCTCTTGGAAAAACTACTCTAAAAGAAACAAACAAACAAAAAAAAGAAGAATTCAAAAAGTCTCATTTGTCAAGAGTTAGGGGAGTTATCTTGAAGTTTTCAAGCATTGTTTGTAATATTTCCTACTACATAATTCTTGCAGTTAAAGTCAATTTCCTTGGGGAAAATACTGGTTACTAACCACCTCAAACCAGTGGAGCTCATCTCTAATTGAATATCCTTTCTACATGAGAGCCAGTGCAGCGCTGCCTGAGCTCCAGAGAGCTGGAGGATGATAGTCTACTGTCAGAGACCCGAACAAAGCACCCTCTCCAGGGGAGTCCACCACAACGTGTAGCAAACTCATAAATGTGCTTAGAGATAAGAAAGAAGCGCAGAAACAGACAATGAAAATAAAAACCAGGTCACCTTCCTCTGGTAATATACAAAATGTATTTGCATTTACAGTATGGAGCGGAACCCCATTAACTATGCTCAGGCATCTAGACAATTCTACGACTCTGTGATTTAGAGTTTGAGTTGTTGCCCAAATGCCTCCGAGACAGCTGCAAAGGGCTGCTAAAGGAGACAGGACTTGTGGGAGAGCGGTGCCCTGCTGCAGAAACAGCTGGAGGACTATTCTAGGGCGCCCAAATAGGCAGTGGATGCCAATTTAAAGCAATTCCCAAAATACCTAGCTATGCACACAAAAAAAGAAGCCACATCTGTTCATCATTGTGCTCTGAATTCTGCTTTTTTTTTTTTTTCCCTAATACCGCTTGTTTTGAAAGCATTACATATTCCAGATAATTTAAATACATGTTTTCTAGTAGAACCTTAAACCAATATTTTCAGTTGCCTCACCTCCTTTTAACCACTGCAATTTCTTATTTTTATTTCCAGGCAGTTGAGGGGGGGAAAACCCTCATGAAAATGTATGCAATCAGTTTTCTCAGGACTGGTAAGAGGAGCTCTACGATGATTCATTGTACCTCAGTTTTCAACAGAGTCAAAATGATGCATTCACTTACATTTAATTGCAAACAAGACAGAGGATATCTAAGTCACATACTTTGAGAAGATTAAGCAAAAGTAAAAACAAAACAAAATTCTGGTAAGAATTTTTTTTGAGATGCAATTACCTAAATTAACTGAAAACAAAACTTAGAAATACTTTTCCCTGTACTGACCTTGTGAAACCCAAAAACAATAATCTACATTAAGATGAGGACAAAACATCACCGTCCTCTTGTCACATAGCAGACGTGCATATGCTTGTGTGAAAGATACGAGACAACGAAAAACTGAAATTACTGGGGTCAGCTGTTAGGTAGGCTGTTCAGGAGAATTACACACTAAAGAGAACTCCATATATCACACAATTTTGGAGCCTAGTGAGATTAAATATTTACGGTCCAAATTATATTATAATCAACAATGACCACCATGAAAGAACCTAAGTAGTTCTGAGTAGTGCCTCGTGCACACATACCCCACATGTGTGCATATATAATTACGCATAATTTATAATACCTAATATATAGCATGATATATAATGTCAAGATAAATAATACGTTAATTTAGATATAATTTCACACGTGTGTATGTCTGCGCACAGTGTGAGAGAAGACAGAGACAGCACAAGATTCAGATTAAATATCACCAAGTCTAATTACAAAATTCTTTTTTTAATCAGGTCATGCTAATGTCCTGCTTCTTGTTCTTCCTAGCCGACAAGATAAAAAGAAAATTCAATAAACTAGGATATTAAAAGGTATGCTTCCAAGATTTAAGAAAAAACAATCTGATCATTTCCTAGGTCCCACAGAGCGATAACTTCATGAGAGTTAGAGGAAGTGATAGGTTTGTCGTTTTTGGTATGTGTTTTTCTACATTTTCTTCCAGAAGACAGTTAATGTTGAACCAACTGTTAGTACACTTGCCGATATGTTTCGATGTGAAGGTCACTGCAAGTTCGCTAGAGCATGCATTATTCCTTTGGGGTGGGGTGCGCGTGTGGCGGGTTTTTTGACAGTACCCATTTATATATTTTCAAATACTCTGTTTATCAGAGTCCACATTCACTTACACAAAGGACACTGAGGAAGCAATCTCCTGCTTTTTTATTTTATTTTTAACAGGAGTTCAATGGCCCTTATGTGTTAGAATATTTCCTAATGATAATAATAGCAGCAAGAAAAAACTACTTGCAGATGGTTCATGATGGCTTACAGGAAAAAAAAACAGAAAAATTAATCAAATAATCACAATTCACTGTGAAGCACTTGTTCCATTCTAAAGTTGTACGTGTCTTGGATAGCCTATGCAGTATTTTCCAAAGTAAATGTTTATAATGCTCAGGCTATCAAGTGCTCTAAGTAGGAACAAGGCAGAGAAAAGAATGACAATCCTGCTCCCCTCTTTGCGAAGGGTGGAACAATGGGATTGACACCGATACTTTTTGAATTTGTATAAATGTGAAATAATCTGAGAGCGGAGCATCAATAGCTATTTGATTACCCACAACTTCTTTGGTCTCTACTCATTCCCTGTAGCAATCCTACATTCTCTTGGTTTATGCTTCAATCTTCTATTATTAGAATCTTTTGTATGGAAAAAAAAAAAGTTAATACAATAGAAGTATTTTAACCTTCAATAAAATGGTGTCTTGCAGTTTACATCTGTAACTCTCTCTAAAGCTGTGAATACCTCCATACACCACCTCCCCCCAAAACATTGCTGGTCCTAAACAGCTTATGCTTAGACAATTTTCCTTCTCTTTCACATTAATAGGGTGGAGAAAATCACAACTGGCCAAAGAAGAGCCTGAAGCCTAGAGCTAATCAGACAGCAATTCCTTAAGGCTCGTACAGCCAGGGAAATCTTTAATCACTCCCATTAGGTCTATGTAAGACCTGATAATAACCCAGCAAAATCTCAGTTTGGGTACATTCTGACAAGCTAAATTTGCTCTATAAGACCAAGCTAGATTTTTCTAGCGCGCACGTTTTTGCAGTGTGCCTCTTGCAGAATCAAAACTAAACAAAGAAAAATAATATAAAGTGCAGCTTGATTCCAGTGACAACAGAACTAACCTGGATAAGTCTAAAATTTATTAAAAGTTGACTATGGAGGGCATTCAAACGTATTCTGTTTACAGGGCAATTCTACTACTACCATACGCTTTTGGGTGATGAGAACTTGTGCAGATTCTTAACAAAATAGACCTTTATAATTTTCAGCAGATAACAGAACTGAGAACTGCAGCTGAATGCATCAGGAAATCTTCTGTAACGTAAGAAAACCGATGAAACGTGAGGACAGATGGCATTCCGACAGTACTCGAAATGGCACTGCATCATAACAACGCCACAAACCCCAGCTATTCCACTTTGAGGGTCACTGAACAGTAACATTTTCCAAATGAGTCCCAATTACAAAAGCACCTGTGCCCAGTAATTTTATGCAACATATTTAGCATCATGAGTCTTCATAATTTCTCATTTATTACCTCTGGTAAGTTAGCCTATTGTTTACCCGCTCTATTTTAATAGAGGACATAATTGCAAAGTGAATTTAAAGGAAAACTGGCTTACATTTGGCCAAAACTAAACAGGTCGATCTTTGCTAAAAATATCCAAACTTGTTATTAAACATAAACAAAGTATGCTAACATAAATATCACACTAAAATTTGTATATATGTAAGAACCTCTAAAATGAGCCCACGGAAAGGAAAATTACGTCCTGTCAGTATAAAGCAATGCAAGATTTCAGTGTTATCATCAGCAAGTGACACTGATTCCACAACAGAAACCGGTGGAAATGGTAAAATATTTGCTTTGTATGAATATCTGTTGGGATTTTGTCTGTAACCGGGTAGGTGTTCCCACAGCTGTCTACAGCTTCTGTCTCACTTTAATCATTTGGCTGATACATAAAGAGGAGAAAAGTATCTTTTGAAAAACATCTCCTATTTTATGAGTGTATACCAACAGTTCAAAGTCTGTGTCTTAAAGCACAAAAACTAAATTAGATTCATATAATCCAGTTAGGAAATGTAACAAGTCCTATTAGATCTCTTCTACCCCAGCGGTAGGCATAGCTTTTGTTAATCCTGGCTTTTACAGGTGAGAGAAATGCTCCATTGCTAGACAATTTGCTTGCTTTGAAGTCAACCGGGCTAACGATACAAACATTTTCTGAAGACGGCTGCTGCCTCTAATGATGCGGCGCGGTGTGAGCTGCATACATATTAGGTACTTTGAGGACAGATGACTGCTGTGGGAAAGCCTAAGACGTCAGGGCTTTGGTCCGGCAAACTCCCAGGCACCACCACAACAATTTCAGTGGAAGCTGAGCAGGCTCAGTGCCTTACCAAAAAGGGTGGAATTCCTATAAAACACCCCTTGCCTCTCTTTTTTTTTTTTTTTAATCCCCAAAGGCAGCCTTTTCCTATGACCTTTCTGGTCTGAGATTTCCCTCAGATTAATTTCCTATTCTGTCACACATTTTAAAGAAAACGTTTGTATGGTACTACAGGATTTCAGCCCCGAGTTCAGACCTCATGGCACTCGAGTTAGGTCGCTGGGTTATGCTGCAAACAAGGTTCATAATTCATCGGGCAGTGTGTTGTCAAGGTCCACAGACAGCCTTTGCATAAATGTGGATCCTAAACCCTTTATATATATCACACAGGCATGTATATGTCATTGAATATATTTACGGGCATAAAAATATCATTGCTAAACTGCTTTCAAGGCACTTTATTGCACCCAATACACCTAAACCAATATTACCTAGATAAAGGGAAAAGTAGAATAACCTCTAAAATGGCCAAGGAAAGAATTACATTTGTTACTGGAGGCTCTGTGTAGTTGGCCTAGAAATATGATTGGATTTGCCACGTAACATATCAAGAATTTCTTGAATTATCGTCCTGTTAAAGGACTTAGTAATAGACTTCTGGCATCCATATCACTAATAATTTGTATTTAAATTACAAAGTTTTAATTTGTTGTTTCTGTAAGTCAAAGAAAAGAATTGGGGGAGACTTGAGAAATTACTGGGTTTGCACTTAGTAAAAGCTGTATCTACTTTTCATATCCCATAATTGTTCACAAAATCCGTTCTGTGGAATATCTATGCTATAGACCTGATATAGAGCACTTAGATATCAATATTTTTCTAATAATTTTTTAAAAGGCAGGATTAGCTCTACTATGTTTTCCTGCCTTACACTAACAAAAGTGTCCTTCAAATCTTATTTCTGAGCACAATTTTGAAATCCAAGAAAGAGAAACTAATCTTCAGTATGACTTTCAGGGTCTGCTACGACTGTCTGGCAACGTAGTACATGAATATCATTCCCAGGAGATCTTTCTAAGTATAAACAACAGATATTAAAATAATTTTCCCCAGAGCAGCTAGAAGGGAATTGTCCTGAGTGTATGAATTGATACTGCAGAATCCCTTCCAGCTCCACTCAGCACCGTCAGAATGCTCCCTCTCTTTCTGGGTATTATACTTTCTACCTACTTCTACTCACACCTGCAGAGACCAACCCAGATTCGTAAGCAATTTAGCAGTTGGAGTAGCTGAAGACAGAGAGATACACAGAGCACTATCTGACTGACCTGTGCAAATCAGCTACCTTAGGGTAGCTGAAAATTCTTCACCTAGATAGTGCTGCTCATTAAAAAACAAAACAAAACAAACAAACAAACAAAACCAAAAAAACACAACCAAAAACCACCCCCAAACCACCCTCCTTAAACACAGAAATTAAGGACAAGGTATCAGAAAGCATGTAAGGGGAAATGCAACCAGCGTAATATAAAAAAGAAAAAAAAAAAAAACACAGAAGGATTAGAGATAAATAAGTAAAAAAGAACAAATACAGTACAATTTTATAACGTGTCTGCATGCCACTAACTACAGCAGAAAGAGTTTTTCATGCAAGGTTGTCTCCATCTCATCCCTCTATTTTTAAATCTTGCTTGTCACATCAGAAAATGAAATTTATTTGGAACAATGAAAAAGCGGGGACCTGGTAACAAACAGCATGCTCAAAATAGCTCGCCTACCGTGTTTTTCAGTAGGCAGTGCCCCTTATTTCATAGATGAGAAATCAGAAGTACAGCACGGTAAACTGCAGGATCACTTAATTAGTGGAAATAATAGGAACAGAACTTTTTTTCATCCCGTTGGCCACGCTCCATTTTACATGGCTCACCCCACACAGGGACAATATGTGAAACAGTCAACTAAATTTAAGAACATTGTGGTAAAATACAGAAATAATTCCATCTCCAAACAAACACAAATATTCTCTTAGGCCCTCAGCATGTGAAGCGAGTGAATACATTTGAGACTTCCTGAGACTGCATTTAAAATATAAAGATGAAAACTGATCCAAATCAGGACGTCAAGTAAACCGCCGTTTACATTCTGCATAGGAATACCAAAGCTTTAGAAATATGCTATGTTAAAAAGTTAAAAAATTGAAAATATCCAGCTGCAGAGGACAGGTTGTACCAGTGCTGTACCGCATAGCAGGGTGGCTCTGGGCTTTCATTTGTATTGCGTGCTAAGATACCTACCACATCGGTACTCCACATTTCTCTAGAGCCCCTAGTGGTCTATTACTGTGCACTTTCAGAAGAAAAAAGGAACAAAACCCAAACAATCAGAACTTCTTCAATACACAATACATACATTTTAACCTCCAAGTGATGTATTTGGAGACGAGCTGTTGTTTTTTTCAGTCTTCCTAATAGCGATTTAGGCGTGCTTGCTGGGATTGGAGATCTCAGGTCAGCATGTGTGATGTAGTACACTGAATATACTGGAAATATCTATGCACAAAGTTCTTGTTTGACGATGAAGGGTCACCTTGACCAAGTTTAATTGCTTTTGGCACTTACATAACCCTTTTACTGCCTTTCAACAGAATTTTTGTGCAAGTCAGTAACTTTATTTTGTAGATTACTTCAAATAAAAGGTAGCTGATGTGCTTCTGCTATTTTTGGCTATAAATTCATATTGAAACAATTCCATGCAACTCCACTGAGGTTAGCCTAATCTTGAAATTATGTTGTATGTTCACATTTTTCTCCCACTCGATTTGCAGCGGGAGTTAGACATTAAACTTTTCTGTCTTCACAGTTCTCTAGGCCAGTGCTCTGTCACATTGTGACAGAAACATGAAGCAATATGAACCATGGAATCAACAAATCATACACATTTTTTTTCAAATGGCTCATAATTTGGAACTACAGCTGTGCTCAACTTCATGATGGTCCAAACTATGATATTACATTCACAACTGGAAATGGAGAGGATGGCAGCTGGTTGCCTCATGGTTAACATTTGCACGACTCAGCTCAAGTTCTAGCCCAAGTTCTAGAAGTACTCTGGCAACTGTGATTTTTTGGATAGCAGAGGATGCCCACAAATTAATCTGTATGGTACTCTATAGTCACTGTATCACCCTGCCTACCTTTGGTATTCACTCAATGGTATAGAAATTTAAAATGAATAAAAAATAGAAAACAGTTGGCTAGATTCCGCAAAAACTGATGAGTGTGACGTACTGAAGATACTAAATATCTCCTTTCAAGCCTTCAAAGGCAAACAACAGCAGCTATAAAGTCATCTTAAATAAAGACAAATCAAAAGTTGCTTCTTCTCTACCCACACTTTCAGCAGATGGGTGTCAGAATCGTAAAAGTTTTTCCCCTCTGTTCCCAGTGAGACCTGAACATGCACAATCACTTGAAAGCTGAAAGAATCATGTGTTATTCTGACTTGGATCTTTAATATTAATGAAGAAATAACCAGTCACCTTAACAGAGGAACAGTGATATGAATCAGCATAGACTTGATAGAAATCAGCAGAGAAGCTGGACTGTGTTTCTGGAAGACGTGCTATGAAGACAGGACTACATTCAAGTTCCCACGCATCTTCAGAATAAGGCTAAAATCAGAAAACTATTTAAAAACTCAATGTGAGACCCAATCAATTGCCACTATTCTAAAACAACTGGAAAACTCACTGAATTTTTAAAATAAAGGAATAAAAAGTTAGAAAGGTAAAACTTCCATGTGGATAAAACACACCTGTAGTTTTCATTGTGTATAAGAGTCTTCTAAATGCTGTGAGGCTGTTTCTGTTTGTAGGATAAGTCATTTGAGGCATCCCTTATGTTCAAAGGGCTGTGGAGTACAGGGAAAAGGAACATTGCAAATTGTGTTCTCAACAGGAAAAAACCAAAACCCCTTAAGGGCTGTAATCAATTTTTAACAGGTTTGCTAGGCAAATAATGAGGAGAATGTCAAAACTTGGACTTCTAAAGCCATATAATAGTCATATATACCCTTCCTCTGTGGGAAAACTTGCGAGTGAAGCGTTCCCAAAGTTGAAGAATAGGTATGGCGGATTTTGGTTACACTTCTTTTAGCAGGGAGAGCATTTACAGATGTATATGAACGTGGTGCAAAACATTAGAATCCTGTGTTGTGAAACTAGATCTAATCCAAAAGGTTTCCTTAGCTCTTTGTACTGGTGCCATACACCCTAAGGCACAAAATACAGAGGGGCACTGGTGAAAGGAGGGTGTAGCGAGGTGTGGGTTGGTCTCCCAAGTGACAGGCGATAGGACAAGAGGAAACAGCCTCAAGTCGCACCAGGGGAGGTTTAGGCTGGATATTAGGAAAAATTTTGACACTGAAAGGGTTATTAAGCATTGGAACAGGCTGCCCAGGGAAGTGGTGGAGTCACCATCCCCAGAGGTATTTCCAAGACGGGCAGACATAGTGCTTAGAGATATGGCTTAGTGGTGGTTTTGTCAGAGTTGGGTTGATGGTTGGACTGGATGATCTGAAAGGTCCCTTCCAACCTAGGCGATTCTATGGTTCTTTAAAGGAAAAACTCTTGAAAATGCATGCAATACACATGTGTCTACTTCAGTGCTTCTCCATGAATAGTCTGTCAGTACTTGACAGCATAAAACTGCTAAACGTAACAAAAGGACTACCCTCAATTTTTATTTTCCTACACTTGTTACTGTGGTTATTTGCCCTCTGTTAGGAGGGCTGAATGGCAGGAGCAAGGACACAAATCTCAGCACAAAGCACAAGGAGAGAACAGCACTCTTTTCCCTACAGATAATGCACCCACGCTGGATCAGTGACAATTTAGGCCAAGTTGTCAGCAAGTACAAGTGTGCTGTCTTACAGTCACAAAGGGTTTTCCTCTTATCCTATTCACATTTCTTCAGCGATGAGGTCTTCCATAGCCCCACATCGATCCTTTCATATGCAAAACAGTTTACAAATAATAAACCCAAGCTTTCATATCAGCTTTCTTCTGAATTATGTACAACTCTTAGCCATCTGAATTCAAAGGAAACCTTAAAGCTGAAAGACTTCTCTCCCAGAGTTTAATTATCAAGATTATGTTACTTCTTTCCACACTTCTACAGGAGCATTTTTTTTAATTTTTTTTTTTTAATTCCCTGAACCACTCATCCCTTCATCATTCAGCAAAGGCTTTTCACAGTAAACCAAGATTAACACAAAGTTTAGATTTGGAGATGAGTCAGATGAAATACAATCTGTGCATCTGTTTATATTTATCACTTCTTTTGTTGTGGCTAGACCATCTGCTAAACACGAACGTAGATTTTCTTCAGGTAACTGAATAATTTGAACAATTACCTGTATGAGCGATGACAATCCCATTTGCAAATACATTTTGTCTCTCTTCTGTGGCAGATGCCATGAGCAGCTAATGGAATTCTGACCTAGAGATGAGGCATCTCTTACATTTATCGATTAAAACAGTTTCACGATATGAGTCTTAGTAACAATGACTGAATAAATTTTCCTTTTCTCCCAGATAAGCTATGACCAAAAAACTCAAGACAAGTTTGTCATCGGCAGTGGGACAGATTTTCTTCACGGTGTGTGAATCACTGATGTTGCTTACTGTAGGGGTACAGAAGAACCCATTGCATACAAGCACAGAGGAACAGATTGTGAACTTTCAGTGGTTATTGAAAGGCTGTCTATTTGATCAGAAAAAAAGAAAATAATACGAAAATCACTATAAATAAATGCACATAATAATATAATTATCTCTGTATAAACACACGTATAACCATTGGTATTTTCATTCTAACTGTACTTGATTGGTGACAGATCTGGGTAACTTGATGAATAAAAAAAAATATCTTTGGACCAACAATACGACCTCGCAAATCAAAAATATAGAATGAGCATCCTGCTCAAAGCCAGTGTAATTTCAGTTAAACCTAGTGGTTGAAATTTCAATTACAGACATTCCTTCACAGTAGAAGAATTTGTGAAAAGAAAATGAAGGAGCAGTTATTTATTTTCAAGATAAAACAGGAAAGAAAAATGATAAATTCTTACGGACTTCATATCAGGAACTATAATACAGGAGAGATTATAAATAAAAAGTTCAAATAATTAAACAAGCCCATACTTCATGCACTTAGCATGAAGGTATTAGCAAAAATCTTTAAGTACTCCACAAAGTTTTAGAGATGGGGATGGGTTAGAGGTTGTAGGTGTATTTTGGAGATGTAGTTTTAGTTGAATGTTTTAAAATAGAAGCACTAAAGACGACGTTGGCAATACCAGGGGCAGGAGAAGCAACGGCAAATACAGTGGGGGAAACAGAAGAAATAGATTGTTTGGTTTTGCATTGTAACTCCCAGGTCTGCTTGGTACATGTGTGCTTTTATCAAAGAACGTGCATTTTAGAAATGCACCAACTTTTTTATTGCACTGTTTAATTAAAATATAAGGAAGCTTTCCTCTCTAAAAGGAATTCATCCCTTTGTGGTACTTACAAGTGTAGTTTACCATCTGCTCCTGGCACACACGGCCGCATGTCCCTCACAGGTCTGCTGATACCAGAAACATTCATCTCCATTCCTGTTGAGAGCTTTTCTAATCAACTAACTAACTGCTGGAAAAAAATCTAAAATCATCCTTTAAAAAAAAAAAAAAAAAAAAGCCAGCAAAGGCTGCCAAATCTGCCTACAAAGCAAGAAGAATCAGAAAACAAAGCCAGACAGAGCTTGCTTTGAACCAGCGAGAGGCTGCTCATTCTCCTCGCTTCTTCAGCTGTCTCTGCTGTCTTCTCTACCAGCTGAAGCTGGACTGCCCTGGATGCTCAGGACAGCTAAATTAAAGACAGCTGGGGTTATTCTTTGTACTTTATTACTGCAATAGGAACAGGAATGTATTAATAGAAAAACAGTAAAGCCCTTACTACTCTCTACAGTTATGCCAGTGTACGAAGAATTACAGATTTCGGTCCCCGTCTCCTCAATATTTGACGGGTACTAAAACTACAGAAAATGCATTCCTGCTAGAATGCCATCACATATTTTCAAACTGACTGTTCCATGGTCATGTTAGTATTATGACGCCTAAATAAAGAGCACAGAAGTACTTGTACATTAATTCAGCCATGACGAATGCCCGTGTCTGTGGCTTATAGCACTTCTGTTCTGGAGGGTAAAAGTGTGTTTTATGACAAATTACAAATACCTGGGATGTATATTTGTATTCCCGTAAATAAAAGGTGGTTTTAAAGCTGTTCTACAAAAGACACCTAGTACTCCTCGGACCCTGTGCATAAAGTGATTGGTGAAATATTTGTCATTATAAGATCTGAAATTAAAAAAGAAAATTAAAATAAATAGGACCATAATTAGAAGAGCTTCAGTTTTGACATCTCTACCTTCCTAAGTTTTCCATAATTCTTGATCCTATGATCAAGCCTAATGATTCCTATAGCAAATAATTTAGAATAATGAAAGGTAGTCTAAACCCAAATTTCATCAAGATAGTGGCAATTGTCATAGCAGAGAACAGGCAGAATTTGCAAGGGAAAGAGGCAGCTGTTGTATGTACTGTTTACTAATGCATGAATTTGTTTCCACATCAATTCTTTAATCACATTTTTTCCTCTAACTTTTGACTTAGTAGTATGTCATGTGCTTATCTGTGTCCTTTTTCTTCATTACTTTGGGCTGTTGCCTGGATTACATGCCAGTATGTAATTTGCCAGGGCTGCAGTGGAGTCAGTTGTGATATATTGGCTTGACAGGGAAAGACATTTTCATGCAGGCTCTTAAAAGTACAAAATGCATCATTCCATGCATTTGGAAAGGGCTTAACTCACATTAGCTCAATTTTGATAACAAATAATAATGGGCTGGACAGCAAAGTCCTAGAGCCTCAGGTGGCATTTTCCTCAGAGCAGTAGAAGCTTCTAGGGGCGCTCAGCGATGGTGATACAATATGTCAGATGCTAAATTATTGTGTAATGAAATTTAGTGTCCTGGTCTGGATTTTGTCTGTTCAGCTCTTTTATCTAATATCTAAAATCCAAAATACGCTTAAGGGTAACAGAGAATAAAGGGTGATTGTAATTCTGCCTGGCTGAACTATGGACCGCAGGAGGAGAGGGAGAGTTACCCAGATTTTTTTCTTTTAATGAATGTCCACGTAGGAACAGGCAGAATCTGGGTCACAACATGCAAAGTAGGAAAGACGGTCTGAGTTATGTGCTTATAACTCCTTTTTGCTGAATTTCTGGTACTGAGGACATGGATGAAAGCATTAGTAAAGAGTTTTTATACAAGCGGTAAATTACTAGAATAAATTTTTGAAGGTATACATCAAATTTTTTGTAGAAAATCTTCGAGGCAAATATGCCAGGTGAGACTAGCTGCCCACAAGGGTTTCTTCTGTCCTTACTGTGTATCGCGATATAATAAATTCATAGTGTAAACCAAATTTCACTGATGCCAAAATATTCCTCCAACATGGCATTAGATACAGGGGCTAAACAACAGAAGTCTATTTTTTGAGTGGTCTAAGTTACTCATGAACACTTATGTCCAATTAAGTCCAGTGCCAGAGTACAATTAGTTCATTCGATATGGATCATATGACTTCAAATTTCTTCTACTAACTGCTTGTTTAGCAGTAGCTCTAGATGTCTATTGTAAATGTATCTGTAGCTAAAACAACAACAAAAGGAAATAGAAATAATTAGGTTTGAAAAAATAGGAGGTTTTCTTGCATCGTCATACATATAGTAAGTATTGTTAGAGAAAAATCTTGTTAATATATTTATACGTGTCAATTACCTATATTGCATTGAATCTAAACCCATAATTTCACATTCCCTCAACAGTTGCTCAATTTTAGCATCAGTTTTCTTAGAGATTGGGCATGTTAGAATACCTAATATTTTGTAGTATGCAAAGTTCAAGGATGAAAGGAGGTTGTATAGAGATGGGGGTCGGTCTCTTCTCCCAAGTGACAGGCGATAGGACAAGAGGAAATGGCCTCAAGTCCCGCCAGGGGAGGTTTAGATGGGATATTAAGAAAAAATTTCACACTGAAAGGGTTATTAAGCATTGGAACAGGCTGCCCAGGGAAGTGGTTGAGGCACCATCCCTGGAGGTATTTCCAAGACGGGCAGACATAGTGCTTAGAGATATGGCTTAGTGGTGGGTTTTGTCAGAGTTGGGTTGATGGTTGGACTAGATGATCTGAAAGGTCCCTTCCAATCTAGGCGATTCTGTGGTTCTAGGATTCTATGGCTAGAGAGACGGGTATAAGCTCAAGGATAGAAGTACAGGTATAAATATACCTTTTACTTCATATATTAATGCAACATGTATATATACACCTTCTACTTCTCTTCATTTTCCCGTTATTTCTAATGTTTAAAAACAGGCTATCCCTTCAATGCAGAGCAGAAAATGTCAAAACTTTCTTTTATAAAGGTATTAAGATACTTAAGCATCTTAAGGTGGGTTTTTTTTGAAGTTATAATACTTAAAAAACTGAAACAACCGAACAAACACATTCCTTCAATAACCATCTTGAGTCGCTACAGCCATCACAAAGGAAAAAGCAATTAACTGGGGGGTAATGAACATTGTATAACATTTCTTACACTTCAGAGCTGCAATAATACACACAGCGTCAGAATACGCTTTATCGGCAATTACAGCCTTCCCAGATGAACAAAAGCATCTACTGAACTTACAGTCACAGACATAAACATCTGCATTTTCAGATAAAAACAAAGCCAAACATGCCCAGCCCAGGAAGACTTACAGACCCCAGGAGGACTGACCCGGTGAAGCTGGAACCCTTCTGAACCATGAGCTGAGCATCAAAACTGAGGTCACTTGGAAAAACGCTTTTCCTTTTGAGACTTCCATTTTTTTCCCCCAATCATGCCTTAAAAGTTGCTCTCTTATTAATTTAAGAACAGACAGGAATCTGGGCAGAGGAAGCTTTTCCAAAATAAACTCTGTTTGCTTCCAATTGTCTGTTTCTTTAAGTCCCTTCTAATAAAGACAACTCTTATAAAAAAAATACCCGACAATACAATTACCTTCAGGACCACAGTTCCATCAACAGAGATGAGAATTATTATTTTCCAAAAGATACGAGAAAATATGATTCCATAAATAATCCATAAACTACCTCAAAATATTTAGTAATAAAAAAAGATTCAATAGTCATTTCTTACAGGACTCACTTTTCACCACTTCAAAGATTCAATTTAAGTGCCATCCATTTAACTTTTAAGGATTTGAACAAATATAGGCTTGATACTAAAAATTTTTTTGTTTTAATTCAATGCCTGCTTTTCCATTATATGACAGCACGTTCCTTCAGACTATTTTACTTTCTTATTGACAATAGAATAAATGACATTTTAGATTTATAAAATAATAAATGCAGAATAAGGGGGAGCTTAACAATTCTGGAAGATGGCAAGACTTCAGGTGTAGCCCGGTAGGACATTTCTTAAATTGCTCAAGAGTAAATTGAACTTGAATGCCGTGGGTTTATCACCAGTCTGTTCTGCATTTCTTCTGCTTTATGATTCAATGCAATGTTTTTAAGCAAATTGCTAAAAAATTCCCATTAATGGCCAAAACGCCCTGAGTCAATCAATATTTTCTTTCTGAATATTTTCTAAATCACGCCTTTGCTCAAATCAAAGAAAAAGATCACTTAAGTATCTCTAATGTTTCCCACTTGGCTCCATATACACATATCAAGTGAAACTTTGTAACAGCAGATTAATAATACATATTGTATACAGAATACTGCGTTAATAATTTTTAAATAAATCCTTGCAATATCCTTGAGTAGCAAAATTCCTTTGGGAGTATACTTTCACAATTGCATTCGAGTTTGCAAGCCACTTAAAATGATTAATTAGATCCTCTGCACATTTTGTGGCTTCTTAAACACGCAACATCGGTAGAAAGAAAGTGCTAATACTAACAAATCGTAAAATAGGTTTACTAACGTGCAACTGCAAAGGCACATAAATTCAGTTTTGTTTTCGTTGCTCATATACCTATACTTTTTTAATGAAACATGTAAAAACACATCACCTAGGAAAGTCGCAAGATAAAACACTGTGTTACTAATGTTCTGCTAAATGCAACTTTAACTGAAATTAGAAATACTGTATGTTTCCCCAGTCATCCCTGCTGTCACCGGGGGAGGGGGGCTGAGGAAAAAAGAGAAACATTAAAGAAACCATCACTTGATATGAGGAGGTGAGGAAAGATACCTCTGAAGCAACAACATTGGAAAAGTAATTAAGGGGTTCTTTTCTTTTTCCCTTTTGACGAAAAAAAAAAGACAAGGAAACTTGTCCAGGAAGGTGCTGAATGTCGCAGCACGCCCGAGGCCGCTCTAGCACGGGGGCCTGGTTTTAGGCTGAGACAGAATTTCAGAAGACGGATATAAGCCGTCTGTGCTAATCGCCAGGTCCACGCGAGCCCATTAGCCATACCTAACAATTTGGCTTTTTGGTGTTCATTCAAAACAATCTCAAGAAATTTCAATTTGACATACTCATGTCCCTTTCAAGCACTGTCAAGCCGTAACCCACAGTATTTCTCAGCCTTATTATATGCTGCATCCTGGGAGGCTGTACAGAAACGTCTGATAAGTAAAGGCATTAATTAAAAAAGAGGTTATTTGGAGTGAGACTTTGGAGTATTTTTCATACACAGGCAAACTGACCTGCAGTTAACAGCCACAAAAAGTGCAGTAACAAATGATTACCAGTTACCTCTTCAGCCCATTAGCTCATTGCTAATTTCAGAGTTGAACCCTGGGGTAATGGGCCGGTCCAGCTACTTATGCTCTGTAACAAAGAGGAGTGAGGTCAAAGAGTTAATGAAATGAAGATAATTATAAAGATCATGTCACTGAAACTCGAAGGAGAATGATATTGTTTTGGGGTTACAGACTAAATAAGAGATGCCAGGTGCTTTCTTTCCGATTTCCCTTGATTGTACTCCGTTGAAAAAAATCCTCTAAAACTAATTTACTATCAAGATAATGTGTTAATAATGAAGACCTTTTTAAAGGAAGTAATAAAAGCAAAGAGCTTCAGCTTTCAATTTAATGATCTCTGGTGTTAAACGGTTTCCAGCATGTAATAAAATTTTATTAAAAATTAGCCACGGAAGAAAAAGGGCTGTAGAAAAAGTCACGTGGAAGCCTTCTGAGGCAACAGCAAATATATACTCAATTTGAAGAAAAATTCTGGAAATAAAAGATATGAGGAAGAGTTGACAAACTCTTACGAACGATCATTAAAAACAATACAAGACTATGAATGGCATCTAGTTGATCATAATGAGAATGAAAGTCTATAAGACCAGAGAGAGCTATAAAAAGCAGAACAGGAGAGACTTACACGAAGAAACAGGTCATGCTTCTGCAATTACATTACCTTTTATCTTTTTAAAAACAAATTTCTCACTACATTAGTCTTAAGGATACTGACAGTACCTGAGATTTTTATGATGAGTACTTTAGGAGGGACACGTATTCGTTACTTTCTTTGAAATTAAATTCAAACAATGGAGAGTGTCATTTTTCAGTGCTATTTTATTCTCATAATGTTTATGCATTAGCAAAGGGTGAGATGATTGTGTGTCATTACTGCCTATTACAAAATGGGGCTGACTCTGCATTTAGTAATTGCCTTTTTCTTTTTTCTCTTAATTATGGTTTTCCACTCCCTGTGCTGAACGCAATGATGTACAGGTGACTGAAGGCACAGGTGTCAGTGATATCTCATTAACTCTGGCAGAACCAAAGTTTGAGGCAACAAAAGTAGAGAAGCACTGAGGTGCCTCGAAGGCTGACTTCCTAAGGCTTTAATGGAGAAAAAATATCTATTCACTGCTCTCGGTCCTCTTGCTGTTTACTTATAGCTGACCATGGATATTATAATTTGTGGCCTTAGGCTCAACCTTTGTTTCCCCTGATAAAGTCATGAGGATATACACTACCTATTTTTCCCTCAATTGTGAGCACACAATTAATTTCCAAATAAATCCATGCACGCAGTGCTACAACTGTATTGGTTTGTAACATCCTGCAGTTTGATTAAATGGAAAATTTTGCTTACCGTTTCCAGTCTGACCTTATATTTTATGATCTCTTTGAAACAGACCATTTAAAGCAGACCGTTTAACAAAGCGGCCTCAGACCACACCGGACCCACTGTTCTCTCAGATCTGAATGCTCGTTTTATAGGAAAGGAAAAAGCCTAATGAGATTTATTATTCTTAAATTTAAGGAAGGGATAGATGTCAGGAGGGAATATGTCAGAAGGGAATGAGATAATGATGCTGAAAAGTAGTAATTTAGGAGAAATGATGAGGAGTATTTAGCAACAAAGAACAGAGAATAGAAAGAAAGCAGGGAAATAGAGGAAAAAACCTGAGTACTAGAGAGCCTTTCTCTGCCCTCATGGTCGGAAATACCAGACACATGCAGAGAATGATTCAGGCAACAGCAAGGAAGTACGCAGCAAAAATCAACGGAAAATTGGAAAAAGAACAAAAGAACAGTCACAAAATATTTTACATTTTAAGGCTTTGGTTTTCCAAATCCACAAAGGAGAGACTATGTTACCAAAAGGGGACACATATTGTGAACTTCAGATATCCGATTCATTTCACTAATAACTTTTTAAATTCAGACTAGCACCTTTTATTTTTCAGAAAGCCACTTGCCCATCTTTCTGCCTCTGGGTCGGGGTTATTACACACAAGATTTGGGGTGCTTCCTGACATAAAGCCATAATGTCAGTTTGAGATATAATGCCTAAAGAGGAATAACTTCCAAGTTATGTTTTCAGCATGTTACACAGAGGTCACCCTGAGTAAAAATACTCAGAAACATTTGAAAAGCTTTCAGCATCTTAATCTTTCCTATAAGGACAAAAATAAGTCCGTAATTATATGCGTTGTTTCATAGATTCTTGAGCAAGAATTTGCAATTGCTTTGTTCAAAGGGTCAGAACCTTCATTTATATTGGAATATTATGATAAATTCTATGAACGCTAACAGCTCTGATTTTAGAAAACAGAAATTATTTCCTTAAGTAATTTGTTCTGATTTAGGTTTCTTTCTTGACCTAGAAAGGAAGAGAGTTGAGATGATACATTGCTACACTCAGCTGGTTAATTTTTCATAAATCTGAAGCTGTTCTGTTAATATTCCAGGACTACAAAAATGCCCTTAAAAGACAATTTAAAAAACAAAACAAAACAAAACTTTGTTCCATCTTTGTAAATATGGATTGGGTCCAACCAATCCATGTCAAACATTTCTTCATTCCTTCAAAATGTCTACGTGTATTTTTAAGAATGTATACATGTAACTATAAGGTTTTTTGAATTTCTAGCCAATTATATAATTATACCCTACAGTATTATCTGCAATATGATAATACTTGTATAAATAATATTTAGTGCAAATAATTAACTATGATATTATTATTTTACTTAAGTATGTCTATCAATAATTCTTTTGTAGAATGAAATGGATAAGGTCTAGAGCCGAAGAAATATTCTGGCTTTCTAGATAAATTATAGATCTTTATAAATAGGTTGTTAAAAAAACCTTCAAACCCCCTGATTACATTAGCGAAGCTAAGACTCTTGACACTACGATCACCGTATTTTTTCAGCAGTCTTGCTCTGTGTCTGTAGTAGAGGCTCAGCAACACTGCACTCAGAATAACTTTGAGCTTAAATTTAACCTAAATATATTATTTCTGTGCCAACACAGAAACCTCAGCCTCTTGATTTCCCATATGGCCAGTTCAAAATGCTTTTCAGAGTCTACCTTGTTCCTGACCAACTTTCCAGACTCGTACCTTCTCTGAACAGTCTCACAAGCTCTCAACAAGAACACATTTTTAGGCTTAATAAAGATATAAAGTTCCTCAAGCTCACTTTGATAGGAAAGGGATGAAGTACTTAATTCCAGACAAAAGGAGGATGGCCCATAGTGCTTTAACTTTTCTGAATTTTTACATTGATCGATGTATGCTGGAGTCCACAATATTCACAACACATGAAGCAGAAGCAACAGCTCCTTGGAGCAGTTTTTACCACAAAGCGATGCATTTTCTTGTGAGATCTTTACAACTTTTCAAAATGGAGTGGCAGCTCCCCTGTCAGTCTGTACTCTACATTTCTACAGCAGGAGAGTGCTCATTCAACCTCTATGTCCTCCATCAAGTCTGGGACACTGAAGTGACATTCATAGATGGTCTTTCCACCTACGCTACGTACAATATAGGAGGGGATGGTTTTCTTCACAGTTTGAAATTCCTGTGTATTTCCACTCTTAAAATAGTGCAGTTCACAAAATACACAGAAACCACAGGGCATTTATAACAAAGGAATTCGTTTGGGGAATACGTGAAACAATGTTGTCAATGTTTCTGCATTAGGCAAAACCACTATGGAGCAAACTAGTCATTATTGCGGTATCTGTGTCACTGTATTGCCCGTCATTTGTGTAGTCAACCTCGCTACTGAAAATAGACTTCTGTTTCACTTCTGATTTTGGATTTTGGTTTACTATTAATTTTCCATAGTGTTACTAAAGCTCATTTTGTTGCATTTGGAGCACAGGTATAAGTACACGGCACAGCCAAAGATATTTGAATGACAGCTATTATTATTTTAAATTTTTTGTTAAGGTATAATGTTAACCTTTTTCAGAAAGAGGAATTAAAGCAAATGGAGTAAGAATGCATTCCGTCTACTAGCTCCATATAAATTCAAAGTTGATTCTTATGCCGAAATCCAGTAAGTGCAGAAAATGCCTCAATAGGAAGTCAGTACCAGTGCTCTGATTCATTGATTATACCAACCTACATTCCCCACAGCAGGCAGCCAAGCCAATGTTGTAGTTTCCATCCATTAACAATACTCTTTAAGTACCCAGGTCATCTGGAGATGAAAAAGGAAAGCGGAGTTTCAGTCCTCCTCCTTCCTCTTCATTTTTCTCTTTCCTCATCACCTCTGTAATGAGCATGAGACAAGGAAATTGCTACAGCAAAGGCCAAATCCAGCAACTCTCGACTAGTTTGGAAGCATTTTCCACTGGCAGAACACAGAAGGTTATTGTTGCGACATTACAGCGCAAAAAGAAAGTATATAATAAAAATAAGTGCCAAGTTAAAGACCTCATAGTTCAGGATTAATGATCAGCCTTGACGTTATGCTTGGGTTTAGCTGTTAGTGTCACTGAACTTGCACGCACAAAGCCCTAAATCCATTCGTAATGGTTAATGCTTTCGGCACCGGTATCGGTGCAATGACAGGTACTTGACAGGGAAAATGGGTTTGGTCTGAAATAGAAGTGCCAATTCAAATGGTAAATTCTGCATTTTACATTCCTGCACACGGTAAATATTAACTCATTTAAGACACGTCACAAAATGCACCTCAGACTGGTACTGCTTTTGATCCCTTTAAGGGAAATTTTTCTGTGATTTAATGTACTAATTTCCCATTACTGTCCACTCTTTCAGATTACTGACCTATCTGGAACAACAACTTTTTTGCACTGATTCAGGCATTTCTGAATCAGTTCTGTGCACTGATTTTTTAAATCTGATTTATGCCTCTTTATGTCACATTCTCTAGGAAGACCAAAATACCTCACCAGGAAATCAATTTTTAAAATGAACCTTCCCAAGAAATTTGGCAAATTGCTTTCCTAATTATCCTTTCTACACCACGTTCTTGTGTTAAATATCATCTCTAACAAGCACTCAGGTGTTATGGTTACCAGTTATGAATACAAATATACAACCTACTTATTTGCACCTTTTTTTATTAAGCAGAAAGCCCCCCAGTCCCAGGGATGATTGCCCCTAACAGATACAGGTATCATATGATGTACCCTTCAATGGATTTAAAGTAAGTTTGACATTTGTAGAAAGCAATTTTTAGCCTGGATGAGAATATCTTTGAAATACGATATTTACCAGACAAATCATCATTTCTTGCCTGAAGGGAAAACTGCCGCTTATCAGAGATGACAAGATGCATAAGTGCTGCTCATCTGAAGTTCCCATTTTTACATACAAAAACATATTTAAGTAATCACACACATCTATATTCACCTAAAAATGCTAACCTGCTATATCAAAATGTTTATGCAAACCAAATTAAAAAAACCCAAAAAACAAAAAACCAAAAACCCACCAAGTTATACCTCTGTAGTTAGAGTTAGTTGTTTTGTAAGAAGAAGAAAAAGCCAAGGAAAAGATACATAGGAATGGATGTCAAAGGAAAATGCCTTCTATAATACAGCTCAAGCGCAGAGGGTATAATTCTGGACTGACTACGATTCTTGACAACCTATTTCACAGTAGCAGATTTCAGTGGTTTTATAATCACAGATAATGCACAGATTTATAATAATGAGGTGTCAATGTGTGGAAGAAGAGGACTGCAGACCATTATTTTCTCAGACATTTTCATGGCATGTGCCAAGTGCAGAGAAATGTGAGCAACATCTATCGAAGAGGCAGTATAACTTATTCAAGCACTTTTGGACACGGAGGACGAAATGCTGGTTCTCAAAAGGCTGAAGCGTGGAAAGTCTGATACATTTTACAAACAGGAACATTAAACACAAAATCTATATTATCATGAAAAAAGAAGGAAGACTATTCTTTATTTCAGTCAAATACAAAAAAATCTAATTCTAATCTCTACGCTGCACTCCAATTTGTTTCGTTGCACTATAGTAATACTTTTAAAACCAAGAAGACCTCAAATGCTTCAAAGGCTCTGACCCTACACCAATCTTAAACACAGGCTGCGTGGCGTGTTGGGCCTCATCCTTCAGCACACCTGTGCTTTCACGACAGAGGCACAAACCCTTCCAATGTGAAGAGAAGGACAATAAGAACAAGATGGACGATCCTACAGCCACATTAATTAGGAAAAACGTCCTCCTGAGATCCAAGAGTGAAGCTCAGACTGCCTGACCTACAAAAGAAGAGTCCACTCTCCCGCAGAACATAGAACCGGTGATCTCAATCTAAACGAGCACCGGTATCCCCGTGCTGCTGTTAATTAATACAGTGCTTTGTTTCCAGAGGTAGTAATTTTGGGGAATGAAGGTTTCTTCCTGTAAAACAGTTATTAAGAACCAAGAGTAAGAGTAGAAATGTGAGATCCAGTTTCATAATTATATTCTGCTTTCCGAAATTGTATTTCAATTTTAATTACATAGGGAAAGATTACTAATTCTTGGCTTCAGCCGCTGTACTAATAGTGGATATCAACAGCTGCCATATAAAAATTACAAATTGGCTATGAGTTAGCAATTCTTATTTATATTTCAGGAAAGAGATTTGGAATTTAAAGACATTAAAGTGTCCTTCAGTCATTCTTCTGTAAAATTTCCCTTTTAATTGAAATCACAGATTTCTTCTAGATCTATTGAATTGGTTAAATACATTAGCAAAATGCAATCCTGGAGGTGAAAATTATTAGGACCGTTGTTAATCGCTTTAACTCTTGACTGTATTCAAATGCTCGAATCTGTTGCTTCAAAACACTTTTCATCAAATCTTTTTCTCATGCTTTCTCCTAAACTGCCCTTCCCGTCTTGCATCATTGGAATATTCCCTATGGCCTATCATCAATTCCACAGATCCCTTTTGGCAAATTCTATTTGGGTGTCACAGACTATTTTATGTTTTTATATCAGTCTTTTTCATTAAAACAACAAGATAAGCAAAAAGTGTCTTACTGCTTAATGCTGTATTACCACAAACTCACTATCAGTGCCGCACAGGTAAATAATCCTAAGAATTAGCATCTTCACTTATTTTAGATGCAAATCCATCTTCCTTGTAAATTTGGTATGCAGACATGGTCCATTTAGCAAGTGATAGATAGAATTTTGTTCCTCAGCAAAAATAGTAGCTGCTTCCCAACTTTAAAAAAAAAAGTTTATTGACATCAGAAACAGGCTTAGAATTATCGTCAAAATTCATCCTAATCTTTCAATGAATTTCAAATCCTCCTTAGTTCCAGTTTGATGCTTTTACAGGACAAACTTTCAAAGATGTTTTAGAAAAAAAAAAAACAACAAACAAACAAACGAGAGAGAAACCATACCTTGGTGCTTGTCACTTGAAATGCAACTTTTGAGCCCTTTGTAAGCGGGGATGTCAGCTTCTCAGCTGGTTTTGAAGGGATTAGATTCGTAGCGGGAGGCTGATTGTGCAGAACGGAAGACAGGCAAAGCTGCACGGTCTCCTTCAGAGCTTTCAGCTGCGAGTCCTGGGAAAAATAAGAAACCATCACTTCTCTAAGGTGTGTTATTACAAACAGAATTGCTTGCTTCCTCTCTCTGCATTAAACCAAACACTTATGAGCACCTGCTGCTACTTTTTCTTATGAACAGAAGAAACTGAGGCTGTTTAAAGCAGTTTTTTTATACGATTGGGTTACTGCGCATTACACACCAAACTGCCTAGAAAGTCCTTGCACTTTTCCCTTTTCTCCACGCTGTTGTATCCGCATCTATTATTTCAAATAGTTATTAGATATTATTTTACCCAAAACCAAACAAAAATACAAGCTACAAAATATCATACAGTGTCCAGGCTTTTACATATAATAGTTACAGAGAAAGAAATGTTCACTGGTATTGCAAAGATGCAGACTTTGCATGGAATTTTGTTTATAATGTTCAGAATAATTGGTATTTATCCACAGATTGATTTTAATCCAACAAAGGCAACTACCTTCATGAGCATATTATGCTGTTGCAGGCTACAGTAAATAAACCACAGGTCCTTTCATCTGTTAAGAATATGATTGTCCAGATCCATCACTCTCCATCAAGCCAAAGTAAAACTTAAGTGGTGAAGGGCTTGCAACCCATGTTAGAGCGAACACTGCTATTTTACTCACAGAAACACAGAGAGAAGTATTAATGAAAATAGCAGTCTGTCACCGAAATAAGCTGAGGCAGTAAGAACACCGAAATAACTTCGGTGCTGAGGACATCTCATTTTAAATCTTTGCTCCTTCACAGCAAGTCACTTAGAGCCTGACGTTAGGTATTGAGGTAACTTCCTCATGCTCGTTTCAGGTCGAGTTGGGCAGCGTTTGGCCTTTAAAAGTATCTTGCTCTTGTTCTTTTTGCCAAGAATATGCCTATAACCACAGGCTACCTCAGCACATTTTGCCCTTCAAAGATTTTGTTGAAGATACATAAATGAAGGATTGTGAGGTATACTATGGCAAAAGTTGATGGAGAATACGTGTCTATGCAACATCTTATACACTACTTACTATGTATGTGAAATATTACATACAGAAAATAAAAATCTTACAGTTATATGAATTGCAAGCAATGGCATTCAGCACATACCACCTTATTTTAGTTTATTTGCTGAACGAGTGTTTTTTAGAACCTGACAAATATTCCTTGTTTTACATCAGATACATTCCCGCATTCCATTTCAGAGGCAGTTTATCACCTAACTGGAAAAATCCGAGTGTTTCTTTAAAAATAAACAAAAATAGTTAGTAGGGTACATTTCAATGGTAGGATCAAAGACAACCATAAAAAGACTATTAATGGGCAGCACAATAAGGAAAATCAAAGAAATAGGAGGTGGAATGGAGTTTGGTTTGTTTGCAAACAGACAAAATTGAATGTCTTTTCCTTAAGATGTGTGCGGCGCAGAGGAATGCTAGATTACCATCAAAGAGGACAGCACTTTGTATGAATAACTACTTATTAAAATGTATGAACCTTGAGTCAGACTGATATGTCTCTGACCTAAAGGCAACGTAAAAGGCAATGGATTGCTTTATCCATCTGATTTGGGGATCTTTTAATTTCTAATTGGCAACAAAATATCTTAGCATGCTTCTTTTCATGTAATATGTCTTTTCCCCTACCTTTTCAAGCACAGAATGTAAATCACCATTTGACGTAGTTAAAATAGGCTCAGACACCAAACTGGCAGAGGTAGCAGACTGTCGAATTTTGCTTGAAGATGCGGACACAGCCATTACAGCACTGTATGACCCAAGTGCTCCCTGCAAATCACACTGATCGAAACAGCACTCCTCCTGTCCAGAAATCCCTCTGGATAATTTCTCGTCCTCTCATCTCCTGTCCCTGCCATCCAGCCCTTGTTCTGCCTTGCCTACGGCCAGCCATTTTCCCATTCCAAGAGTAAAAGCAGAGTATTTTGTTTTCATCCTGTGGGTAGCAAAATTAAATTTGGATTTTGCTGACAGGAGATCTATAAATGGGCGGCACAAGAGTATGGCAGAAGGAAACACTGTGGGAAACAAAGACGTTGTTTAACAAAGTTCTCAATAACCTTGCATAGATGTGATGGTGGTCGAAACAGGCTGCTTGCTGGTTAAAATACTGCCAACAGGAGACACATGTCTTCAGATTTCCCAGATCTGTTTATACTCTTGTCATGTGGTTGGATTCAGTATAGAATAATTTGGGCTGTGGTAATGTAAAATTTGTCAGTCTTCCAAGGGTCCATCACGGGAATGAGCAAAGTGCTGTAGTGTAAATAGACTTACGAGAGACACTAAGTCCACTGTCAGCACAAACTAATATTTAACAGAAAAGCCTGATACCCTCCCAAAGGAAAAATACAATTTAATGCCTATTTATAGGCACAGGCTGAGATTCAGTCACTCAATTATTCATTTCAAATGCATCTCATGTTCCAAAAATGTGCATTGTTGACATACTGGTTCCATTCCTTTAGCTGAAGCTATGCGCACTACCATTGTCAAAGCAGTAAAGGCCAAGGCTTCACTGAAGACATCGATGGACTATTGGCCGTTTCTAACTCTTCTAAGTTCATAGTTCATACAGAAAAGCTCTTAACCAGGGGAAAAAGGTACCTGCAACTTAATGGTCTTATTACTCTGCAGTTAGAACTAGTCAAACACAGGTACTTCTCGTCTCATAAAACTGTCTCACAGTTGTCACTGGTGTGAACTTTGCCTTTTTGCTTCCCTTGCGCTGCCTTTTAACCTCCTGCTTGCCATTTCCACTGCACTTTCGCAGCCTGCAAGCAATGATGCCATCCAAAGACTCTCTCAATGATAATTTGCAAGATGACACCGGGCTTCTGGTAAGCCTACAAAACCATAACTGAGCCCTAAATTAAAATTCTATAAGATTTAATAGGAAAGAAACAGAGGGTCAGAGAAGTCGGTTGGGTGTGCTGCAAATCCCCTTTTAATTTGCAAACGTAATCCCTTAATAGCATTCTCAATTAAAAGTTCCTGATGTCAAATGTTCTTTGCTTTCTCCTTCACAACTGTCTGCATTATAATGAATATCTGCGTTTAGAAAGTATTTACGGCAAGCATTGCTCGCCTGCCATTGCCACAGACAGTATGTTGGCACCAGTGAGAGACCATGTCCGCGAGCGTTATACGAGCAAAGAAGGAACACGCTGAATTTTTAAATTAATATGTGGAGCAGTTCAGTTCCGTGTACCAGCAAGAAATACACGATATATCGTCACATGCAGACGCAGGTTTGGATAATGCTACTGTGAGCGTTGCTTACATTTTGCAATGCTGGAGGCAAATCCTCACTCAAGAGGATGATTTCACTGATTGCAATATTGAAGATTACAGAAAAATGCTTTTGGTGCGAGGGGTATACTTTTTAAAAAATATCTAACAGAACCTGAAAATACGAGAAAGCAAACAAAAAAGTAGTCTTTGATAATGCATTGAAGTTTTTTCCTTTCTGATAAACTGCTTTCCTATTGCGGGATGTTTTCTTCCCAGCTACCCTAGATCTAGAAGAAAGTTCCCCTGTTGCACAGCTGTCAGGAGTGGACGTGTCTGGCTTTGACCCCTTCCTGGGATTCCCCACAGCCTCCCTGTCCTGAGTGGAAACCTCTGCCCACACCAGAGTCACATCAGTCCCACCCCAACAAGACACAGACCCATTTCTATACCACATCCTACTTGGAACTACGACTAAACCTCAGATAAAGATCATATCCGTAAGAGGCGCATTCTTGTTAATGTATATTTGCACATAAAGAATTGTAGCATTTGGCTTTCTGTGGGTTTTTGAGGTGTTTCTTTCTAATCTGATTGCCCTCCTCTTAAATAGCTTTGCAGCTGTACTAAACTGCATGCATCATAATTAGTTCCACTGACTTCAGTAGCATTACACCCAGGTACATGCCATTAAGTACACATTTACATCTTTTGTAAGGCTTTCATTTGTTTTTGTCAAATTACGCTGAAACATTCACAGGCGATAGAGACAAACACGCTTATGTTACGTTACACTGCTTACTTTGTCAAGGGCTGCCTTTTCCAGTTCATCTTTTGCAACTGCAAGCTTTTGCTCCAGATCTGTTAGCTGTTGTGCCTGTGGGAATAAAGAAGAAAAAGCTGATGCATCTACAAGGCATTTTTTCCTCATAATTTTTCATGCGGTGCCCGCGAGTGAGGAAAGGACATAACATTTACAACTAATATACATGAATTGGGTCAGAATTGCTTGCAAAAAGACCAGGCCTCAAGGGAGTTAATTTTTTCCTGAGAAAAAGTGTATTTTTACATGGGAACTGCGCTCAAATCGTCTCCATTTATATAAGTGCAAGTTTACTCTTTAATTTCAATGTCAGTAGCAAAAGTAATTCGTAGAATCGTAGAATGGTTTGAGTTGGAAAGGACCTTAAAGATCATATACCATGCTGTAAAGTATTTAGTAATATGCCGTAGTATTCTTTTGGAAAATTCAAAGTATTCAAACAGTTTTTATTATTTCGTCTGTTTATCTGACTGCTGTTTGTAATAGGAAACGCTATTTTGTAGCTTTAAAGATTGAGATGCTAACATTAACGTAACTCGTCCTAAACAGAGGAATTAGAAAACACCCAAACTTTCATACGTGCAGACACCTTACAAATGCTACTGCCTGCTGGTATAAAAAGGGGTGAAGTCCAGAGGTGTTTCTCCATCTCTTTCCCTGGAGAAATGAAAGGGAAATCTGCAGGAATAGCTAGTTATGCAGCTCCATAGTGAGAAGGCATGTGGGGAGATTTGTGTTTGAAGTCAGGGTCAGGCAGGAAAGACTGTCGGCTTTTTATATGATGCAACACTATTTTCCTGCGTAGTCCTTCAGGAGGAGATCTGGCTTTTTACAACGTACATACAGTGTATTGAGTGCAGGGTTCAGGGGATGCTTTTAAACCCTCAGTAAATAAAGACAACAAATTTCTCTCCTATTTCCTAGGAGTCAGATACACTCAAAGAGGCTGCTCGCTTTAGGGAAATACACTCTCTGCAAAAACTTTTCATTTTAGGGAAGCAGGAGCTCCCAGATTCCTGCAGTTCCCTGCCCTGTCATTAATAACGCATTACTATGCAACCAAAAGGAACAAGGCACAGTTTTCTTTTATTGTTGTATTTGCAAAAACTGCCCAGTTGTCTTCCCTATTTATGACAGGAACCATAGAGAAAGACGCTGGACTAACCAGTTATCCTTTCTCTCTGAAATTCTGATTAGGTAACGCACGTCTTGTGCGTACAGAATAATCGGCTCAAGTTCTTATTTCTCAGTTAAAGAGCAACACTTTTTAATTCTGACCAAACATTTTGCAAGCCCCCTTTCCCTCAGCACCACCCCATGCCCACCAGGTTCCTGAAGTTCATCCCCAGCCGGATGCTATTTTCTCGCCAGACTTTTCAAGATCGCATCCGCTCTGCCGACTCTTGCACAGCTCCATGTATAGCCACACAACACAAACGCTCCTTAGTGTACACGCCACACACTTGGTCTCTGTGTTGGGGCAACACGAGCACTTCCAGCACGTATCCTAGCTGATGTGTATTAGCGTAGGCAAGCCTGCAGTGCTCAGCAGATACCTCGAGTGACGTTTCATTAGCATTAGGCATAAAACCACCATTAGCATTAGGCATAAATCAACCATTAGCATGAGGCATTGGCTGGTAAAAGACAAAAGCCTGGCATTTTCAGTTCCCTGCTCATGTCAAGAGCTACTTAGTCACATTTTAAAACAGGATTAGGTATTTATCTGCAGATTAATCAGAGCAGCCACACTTCCAATAGTCAAAACCATGTATGATTAGGCCATCTTGATTCAAAGCAGAAGTCAACTGCTTGCTCAGATGCGGGAAGTCTCTTGTGAACGCAGTCCCTAATTTCCACTGCAACACGTTTCTTACACCTGATACCAGTCACTGTCACACACACAAAGCCACTGGTTTGGTTCCTCAGTCTGGCAATGGAGCATCCAATACAGAAAGACTCCTTCGATTTCATCTGAATTTGCAAAATTTAACTCGACTTATGACTGGCTTTTTAGAGAAAAACACTTACTAACATACCAAAATTTTTCTACAGTTCAGTAACATTTGTATCTGTTACTAAATACAGTACATAACAGCACTCACACTAAACACGGTCCCAGTCAAAGTTTGAAAGAGTGAACTTTAAGCTTGGCTCCGTCAGGTGCAGATTCTAGTATCTCAACAGATAGTAGAACCAGACCAAGTATTTTCTCACATCGTTAACATTTTAATTATTGCTAATTATTAAGCTATTTTTACAGTACAGTTATACAAATTAATGCATTTTCAATTAATGAGGACCAAGATTTGAAAAAATAAAAGTATATATAATTAAATAGCTTGAATTGCCATTAGAAAGGGAATTATACAAAATAACTGTTGCACGATAAACGAGAGGCCAGGCTGGCATCTCTGATGGTGAGCCTTGCTCAAGGACTAGAATCACAACGAAGATGACGGACTGCCACACGACGTGGGCCAGATAACTAGGAAACTTCTCCATTCTGTGAACCATCTGTGTTACAATTTAAATGAGTGGAACAGCAGAGCTAAAGCTGTGAATTTCGGGATGTCTGGTTTTCTTCCACGGGTGCACTATGTAGGTATCTGAAAAGCTGGGTAGCTGGTAGGAAGGAGGTACCGGTGGTCACAGGTGACTGCTGCCTCTTCCCTTGCAGGTCAATGTCTGGTGCTGTGTAATACGTTGTACTCCGTGAAACCACAGCCATATCAGAAATCAACTCGGAGGAAAAGTGTTTAATTTCTTCAGTTGCTGCCTGCCACTAGAAAGAACTGATTAACATAGAATCATAGAATGCGTTGGGTTGGAAGGGACCTCTAAAGGCCATCTAGTCCAATCCCCCGGAAGTCAGCAGGGACGTCTTCAACTAGATCAGGTTGCTCAGAGCCTCATCCAGCCTGGCCTTGAATGTCTCCAGGGATGGGGCTTCCACCCCCTCTCTGGGCAACCTGGGCCAGTGTCTCACCAAAAACCATATTGTCATAACACCGCTCACACCAAGTAAAACACTTCCAGTTTATGGTGAAAAGGTATTCTTCCAAAGGACAGGCTCACATGGATTCATAAAGTCTTTCGGAATCCAGCATTTATCAAGCCTTACCTTATTTTTGGTAATATTGTCATTTTTGATGGACTAACTTTTTCTGTAACTTTCATGTCTATTTATTTTATTTCACAGATTACTGACCCAATAGACCAGTGATATCGATCCAACTGACATCAAGTGAGAATAAAATCCTGGCATTAAAAATGCATTTTGATGAACCACTCACTTCAAAGTAGTGAGGTTTATCCCGAAACTGCAGAATAGTGATTTTTTTTTCTATCAAGGCTGAATTTATATTGCAATAGCTTCACTGCTGTTTTAATTTAGAAGTTTTTTAGGGAGTCGAGTTCAATTAAGGTGGTTTGGATACTGCATAAAGAAAAAGGACAAAATACCAGTAGGATGACAAAAGCCGAATTCTGATAAGGAGTAAAGTACCTTTAAAAAGCATAGCCTAGAAAAACTTAAAAATATTAAGTTTCTCTTAGGCATTCTTGTCGAATCAGGTCTTACAGAGGAAACAGTGAGATAAATAATTTTTTCATCCTCTGAAAGACTGCACCGAGCAATTACTGTCAGTGGAGTACACTTCTCCAACTCCCTTAAATGAACATACTTACCTTCATGCGTTGCGAAATACATTACACAAAATGCCCATATTTAACTTCTTCCAGGCATAAATATAAAAAGCAAAAAGAGAAGACTAGTCTGATTTCAAGTAGAGAGACATCCAGAGAGAAATTCAAATTGACACAGAATTTTTTTATACCAAGTAATTCAGACCAGAGGGAATTTCTGCATACAGATAAATAAAAAAGGAAGGCAATGCCTATATGCCTTTGGGATGATGACTTTGAATGCTCAAGAATTTATAAATATCCTATCAATATAATAGAGGTAGTTGAGATGTTCATGTTCCTCAAAGTCACACAAAGGCAGCAAAACATGGGCTGAAGGAGAAGTTCTGTAATATGAAAAACAGTGGCTAGAAGCTTTACGCTTCCACACTTCCTTAGTCACATGAGAAGAAAAAACCCATTCACTAGTGGTCTTTTGTGTGCCTTTGGAGAAGTTATAACTTCTGTTTGGTCTAAAAAATGAATCCTTTCAATGATCTTTCTTGGGACAAACATACCCACGTAAATACAAAGCATAAATAACTGTTGGATTATGTATTGATGATAACTATGTGGTACTTTACAAATAAGCTCCAAATACAGTTCCTTTAAGTGTTCTTGGTGGTATTTTACCCTGAAAAGGTAGATCTGAACTTTCTTGCCAAACCTGGCTTTTCCACAGACATCTCCTCCTCCAAGGCCTCCCATCTCTTCTCAGGAGTCAGACAAAACCTAAAGCTTCTCACCCGTGAGGTGAGTTGCTGGATTTTTCCCGAAGGTACAGGTCAGCAAAACCAGGCTGTGATCCTATTTCCATTTACAATTTAACAAACCCAAAACCACAATGACTCATTAAAAAAAAAAAAAAAAAAAAAAACCATATTTCNAAAAATCCTATTTCCTTATGAGAAGTCCGGGAAAGAGGACCCCTTAGTTCGATCAAACACTGCGTGTGCTGCGTAGGTCAGAGGGAGGACAGAGGGAATGGTGCCTACCTTCACATTTCAGTCTTACTTGATCCCAAATTTATTCCACGTTAATAGCAGGGCATGAATTCCACCCTCAGAATAATTAAGGGCTATGGTTCAGGTCAGGCGGGTGATGCGGCTGCATGGTTGTGCGGCAACTATAAACACTGCACGCTTGTTAGCGCAGACAAAAAATGTTTTTTTAAGAGGCTTTTTAGCATTTTTTTCCCCCAGAAACTTTATACAGCACGTCAACGTGGAATCTAAAGTATAGAGTGACGGCTTTTGCTGCTGGTGGTGGAGTGTGCGTGTGTGTGGTTGTTGGGATTTTTTTGATTTATTTTGTAACTGCTGAAAATACTTTGGAAAAAAGTTACTGCGTTCCCTTTCTTTTCATTATACAAAATTTCAACATTTGTTGTTGGGTTTGTGGTTTTTTGGCAGAAAGGGCTAGCTTATGGCTTCATGTCAGGCGGATTACTCACACGTGCAGAGATAAACACAGTCAAGCCTGCGTTTTCTTCATTTCAAGACATGATAAATTGGGATTTTATTTGGTTATTACAAAACTTTTAAGGATGTATTGTATTTCATACCGAGGATTTCTGTTTATTGAGGACAAAATTCTCAGACATTCTGCTTAATTAGAAAACATGATTGACCAGGTGATGTTTAATCACACGTTACATAGATTGGATATTCTGAACTCCATTTTTCCCCCCACATAGGCCTTAAATGAATGTTTAAGGAAAAA
>VXBH01000733.1:199749-220148 GCA_013400035.1 Rynchops niger
CCTATTTGTTTTGAGAACTTTATGCTGCAGATCATCACATAGATGACTCTGAATTTGTTGTCAGCAATATTCCAGAAAACGGGATCAAGCAAGGAGGAGACTAAGTGATGCAGAACTATTCTCTCAAATAATTTTTATTTCTGTCTAATTTGGAACAAATGCCGAGGTATTCAAAATTACCTCTGCTAGGAAGCACAGCCCATTTAGGACATACACATCAACGTGCTCCAGATGTCGATTGCCTGGAGCCGGGTGATCACCCCACAGGATGGTTCATCAAGGAGCTTCAGGGCCAGGAGAGCAGCTGGTTCCGTCTTACAATGTGTGTCAGGTGCCACCAAGGACCTGGTGCCCAAAGGACCACCTTGGCTGCTCCTCCGGCCTCTCTGGTTCCAGGGAAAGCCAACGTGCCTGGGCGTCGTGGCTGGCGCCTGCTCTTCGTTTTCACAATTTGTCACGTTTGTGTCTGACCATTCCCTCCGTCACTGCACAGAGGCTGACAGTACATCATGTCCTGACAGCTTCAGCATAAAATGTCTTCAGTTCTAATATTTCAGAAACGGACATTTTTCTTGATGATTTCTATGGCACCTACCACTGCAGAAGCTTAAACATTGAAGAAAAATGATTGTGCCCAAGCAGATGCTCTCAAAGCGTACTTCTGGCATCTGCATTACTCATACAACATCTTCTCCCTTTTGACATATAGCACACATGGATCTGGGCTCACGTTTTCACAGAAAGCATTCTCTCTTTTTCCTGCCACGTGTTTACACGAGATGAGGCTTTGGCTCGTCTTTCAGCTTCTTATATGTCTTCCCCTGTCCTACTTTTTTCCTCTGATCTTTGGGCAGTTTGGAATTTTCCAATACTTTACGTGACAATGTTTTTAAATTTTTCAACCCTACTGGGCACACTCAAAATCATTATTATAATTAAACCGTTTAGAAAACGTCAGTCAAATCCCCAATCAATTTCAATTTGATATCAGTAGCAAACCTCTCCTTATTTTAGCGGGAGCAGGACCAGGTCTGTAAGTTGATTGAATAGCTGTACACTGACAGTTAAATGTGGAGCTGTGGCTGCTAGATTTAAGTAACCTTGTCTCACGCTGGCTCTCGACTAGCCTTGTCTCACACAGTAGCTCAGGCCAGCTATTTAAAACTGCACTACCTCCTAATGCAACTTCACACCCTTAAGGCCACATCCTGAGGGCCATATGACTCGATGATCTCAAAGGTCCTTTCCAACCATGAAGATTCTATGATTCTATAAACTTTAAAAATTGGATTTTTCAGCCCGTTCAAAAAGTTACAACAATCTTCCTGATCAAAACTGTGCTGTAAAAAAACCTGCTGACGATAAACTAATAGACCTGAATTACTGAGTACTGAAACGATATCCACATTTTGCAAATCTGTGATTTCCAAAAATGCATGAAACCATTAAAAAAATAGAATAGTAGAAGGAGATTTGTTTCAATAAGGATATCAATGAATTACATTAATATATAATGCAATGTCCTTATGGGAAATGTATAGATGACATCCCTCCACCTTCTTGTATGTCACTTATCTCTTGATATTAAAAAAAAATCCCATGTATGCAAATAGCTTGTAAGTATTTTTCAGCAGCCAGTTCTGTCTAGATCTTCAGGCCCTTCCTGTGTTGCTACAATAATGTGCTAACATTAACACATAGCTAATGATTTTAATAACATCATAGAATCATAGGGATGGATGGGACCTCTGGAAATCATCTAGTCCAAGCATAGCAACAATATACAAAATGGTAAAATGTAGCATTTGAAATGGAAAATATGCACCAGCAAAAAGATGCCAAGGTAATCAGTGACATCTACTTCCTAAGCAAAACACACACAATCTAGGTAAGACTTTCTACGTACGCTTTTGTCAATGTTGTGAAAATAGACTACAGCACCATTCAGGGAAAAAAAAATACTTACTACAAAAGAAATCAAATTAAAAAAAAAATCTTATGCTTCACGAAAACAAGAAGTACTCACTCATCATACAGTGATAAAAGACCATGTAACAGAAGACGAGGAAATGGTCCCTCTGCTAACTATCTTACCCCAATAAGATGGCTATCTGAAAAGTAATCATGCCATCTCTCAGCACCCAAACATCAATGACAGATATTTATGCAACAGCCTTAACGCGTTTTACAAAAATCAACTAAGCAAATTTCAATTTCCTGTCTCTTCCAGGGGCCTCAGCTTCTACTGAGAAAAGCAACTCCATAATATCCTGTCTTAAAGCATATTTCTACATCCAATAAGGAGCCAGATCTAATCACAAATAATTGATAACCTGAAAACCAAAATGATACATCCAACAGCGGGCAACATCCAACTACATATCTAAAATTGTACAAACATACTCACTTGATCAAGAAAAAAACCCAAAATGAATAATCAACGAAAGCATTATAAAAACAAACGAAAAAAAAAAGCACCATAAGCCTTCTTACTTGGAAAGAAAAAAAAATTCTAGCAGTTTCTAAGACTGAACTACCACATGCAGGAAGAGCTACAGGGATCCTAAACCATGAAGACTAAGTCCAACATTGTTTATACTACAGAACAGAAATACCCCAAGGAAGATCCCACTATCTGTTATCTTAGAACTCAAACAAAACATCAGTTCTCACTCGTGACATTAACCCATAAAACCCTGCACAGCCCAGCCCATCAGTCATCCACCTCGGGATGTCACTTGCCTGATTCATCAGCAAAAAAAACCTGGCACAAAGTTCATATTCAATCCTATTATTCTCAAAATAGCAAAAACTGAATTCTGCAAAATTACTGTGTTCTAGAAATCCGCAGATAAGTAGAATATTCTTCATATAACAACAACTTCAAACGTGAATAAAATCTACAGCATACTTCCATTCCCTCAGCCACCAATGCAATTGCTTTGAAGAACATACTTAAAATTTTCTTCTTGCCATCCTGATGACTTTCAACAAACATAGATACTCCTTGAAGAAGACACACCTATTTTCAAGCAAGTCATCAAAGTAATAGCTGTACATTATCACACTCCAACACGAAAGTTCAGCTCTCCCTAGCAACATGCTCCTGGGTGTCATACGTCACTGGATGCAGCAACTTCTGTGAAAGAGCACCAATTAGTGATTAAGCTATTACATATAAATTTACTGATTTTGTAATTACCTTGTATTGAAAATGCTTTGAAAGAAAAATGTCATAAATCTTCCTATCTGTGGCTTTGCACAAACCAAATGGAACCAGAGCACGAAATGCAAAATGCTCCATAAGCTCTGGGTTTGCAGACAACCTGTTCTGCTTGTTCTGCCAAATCACTGGATCTATCACTCACAAATATGTAGCAATATTAGCACAAAGATGATAATTCCTGACCTAAAGATGAAGAACAGCATTTTGCAATACTTGCAGCCATGATGCTTTCTCCTGCACTGAAAGGAGCTTTTCTATAAATGAACAAGGTATAGTTTGAACTAATTACTCAAAATAATATTACTGAGGTCACCTCTCAAGGTCGGGAGCAAATTCCATGTGATATCTTTGATGCAAAGTGTTATTAAGAAGCAATAACCTCATGGACCAGGACAGGTTGGGGGCTGACCTGCTGGAGAGCAGCTCAGTGGTAACAGACCTGGGAGTCCTGGTGGACAACAGGATGACCATGAGCCAGCAATGTGCCCTTGTGGCCAAAAAGGCCAATGGCATCCTGGGGTGCATCAAGAAGAGTGTGGCCAGCAAGTCGTGGGAGGTCATCCTCCCGCTCTACTCTGCCTTGGTGAGGCTGCACCTGCAGTACTGGGTCCAGTTCTGGGCTCCCTGGTTCAAGAAGGACAGGGAACTGCTGGAGAGGGTGCAGCAGAGAGCTACCAAGATGATTAAGGGACTGGAACACCTCTCTTATGAAGAAAGACTGAGGGATTTGGGTCTCTTCAGTCTGGAAAAAAGACGACTGAGGGGGGGATCTNAAGCCTTTCTTCCCCAAACTATTTTAATTTTTTTTTGGTGTGTAGATCTATGACTTACTTCCACTAACACCCCCACCCCCTTTTCAGACAAATTTAAATGCTATGGTACACAGAACTCTTAAGTGCAGTCCTACATTTTCAGACAAATTGTTTTAGACAAAAGACCATTTTTCTCTCTAATATATCTCTGTCCACTTACAGACTGATAGAGTTTTCACTTGATTGCTTTCTCTTAGTCATGTTTGTGCACCATCACTTTTATTGCTTTAGGAAGTGGTATATGGTTCTAAGATCTCAGTTCCTTATAGACTCGGCAGAGTGGATGAAGAACCTGAAGCCTGGAAAAGAATGTGTGGTACTTATATTCAGAAAGACAGAAATTGAAGGTCATGACTTTTAGATCCATTAGTACAACACCCATCTTTTGGAAAAGTACTGAAAAGAATAATGAGACTACCTCTAGGGGCCAGAGTTTTATTTGGTATAGGTATCATTCATGAGCTAAACAGTGAACCAGAGGTATACTCATTAAGTATTCTGGTGACATCAAACCAGAACTCTCTGTGTCATAGAAGATGGCATATATCTAAATTTATCCTGACAAACTGGAAAAAATAGAACAACATTCACTAAAGACAAATATAAGATGTGAAATACAGACAAGAATAATCGATAAAACAAATACAGAATATATAACAGTAGGGATGACTGACTCAAGATGATAACACCACTGAATATGCCATATTTTTGTGGAAAAGGCAAAGAACACTGTGGATACAGACTACAAAAATCCCTTTGCTGTGCTCAGCATGAATGAAACGTCCAGCTGGATATCAGTGTCCATTTGAGGGCACTGCAAATGGCCAGAGACCAAAGAAAACAAGTTCAGATGTGACTAACACGAAGTAGCAATTGTATGCAAATATGTACTGAGAAGTAAGAGTGGGGGAAAAAAAAATCGACATATGTTAATGTAAAAAAAGAACACTGAGAAACACAGGATAATAATCTCAAAATATGCAAAATATTCCTTTAAAGGAAGGGGTTTGAAAAAATTAAATCTACTCTCCAAGTCTACGGGAGATAGCACGATAACTATTTGGTTTCAATTTCAGAGGAAGATTCAAGATATATAAGAAAACATTTTCTACTAGTGAGGCCAATAGACTAAAAAAGACCAAAGCAGCAGAAATAGAGTTTGAACTACTGCAGGTTTCTTAAAAAAAAGAAAAAAACCAAAACAAAACCAAACATTAGATAAGCATTGAGAAAGAATAACATGTATATAACTGAACCTTCTCTGAAGTCAGAGAATATGGAACATGGAATGGTTTGTGTTGGAAGGCACCTTAAAGATCATGTAGTTCCACCCCCCCTGCCCTGGGCAGGGACACCTCCCACCAGACCAGGCTGCTCAAAGCCCCATCCAGTCTGGCCTTGAACACTTTAATGTCCTCAGTAATCAGATCTCCCATGTCCTTCCAGAGAGGGCCCACATTTTCCTTAGACTTCCTTTTGTCACTGACGTACCTATACCAAGTTGTTCTATTTGCCCTTGACGTCCCTGGCCAGATTTAATTCTGTCTGGGCTTTAACTTTCCTAACCTGGTCCCTGGCTACTTGGACATTTTCTCTGTATTCCCCCGAGACTCCCTGTCCGTGCCTGCACCCTCTGTGGGCTTCCCTTTTCTGGTTGAGTCTGTCCAGGAGCTCCTTGTTCATCCACGCAGGCCTCATGTCTATTTTCTATAGTCTCCTAAGAGAACAGCCTTTGCCAAAACTAAACCAGTGCTGATGGGATTGCCACATATGTATAAGGATTTCTGATCTCAGTAAATAGGAAGTAACCTTTCTTATGTATTTAAAAGGAAAAGTCCATAAGAATGTTTTCAGACTTTCCGTTTCATCATCTATCACACTCCTCGTATCGTGGGCACTTTTCATTTCATCTTCATTCTTCGTAAGAAAAGCATAGGCTTATAGAAAAAATAAACTCAATCCAAAGAAAAATAAACCGTTTTTCGCTAATAAAATCATCAAAGAATAATATAGAAGCCACAGTAGACCAATGAGATTAAATTTAACAAATAGGAAACATCATAAAATAAATAAAAATATAGCTAAAAGCAGGTTCAGTTTGCTCCTTTCATTCATTGTGTCATTTCTGGCAAAGTCAGGGAAACTTTTTAGAGAACATTTTCCTATCTGAAGTCTTTGATAGTTATCCCCTGAAAACAATATCCTTAAAAACGCTTTACATTAAATGTGCCATAACCAGTAAGTCTCCTCTTCCAGACTGTGTTCAGTTGTTATGCAGCGCGCTGAAGTCACCCTGTAGCTTATAGAACTTCTTATCCCTAATAAAGTCAATGGTTTAAGATCTCTGCCAAAAAAACCCTCTGATATTTTGCATTAAATTTATGTTAATAACCGATATGTTAGAACAGCTTTTTTTTTTGTTGTCTTGTTTTTCCTAAGCGGCATTGCTAAATTTCCCAAGGGAGGTCGCCGATGAATGGGTGAATAAATCGACACCAGGCTGGAGATCCTGTCTGAAAGCCAGACGAGTGGTAGAATTCTCTCAGGGAAGTTCACGTGACAGGCCCATAGGAAACCATCCTCAGTTTTCTCTTATCATCCCCTTTTAACACTGAGCTACAGAAGTTACGTGTAGCATTGCAGGGCAATGGGAAAACAGCGACAAAGATAAGAGCATTCTTTTTGTGCTAAAAAAATAAATAATAAATCAATGTACAAATACAGTTTAAGGAAAACTCTGTTGCTCTTTTGGAAAGCTTTCTGCAGGTATTTTATGGAACTTTGAACAAAATGAAGAATCCTTTAAAATGTATTAAATGGCCTCATTTTTCAAACGCGCAAGGTCGGCTGATTTCTGCAGTTGTTAACAATTTTAATACAAGCCGGTGCAAATCATGGGTGCCGTGCACGTACGTTTATGAAATGGCTGGATTTGGGTCGAGCCTGACCACTGACTGTACACAAAGTTAGCAGAATTGTATTGGATAACACAAAACTTTTGCATCTTCATACATGTGCAAGCAGACTTTTGTAAAGGTTATCAAAGATTTAAAATTATGTCATCAATTATTTCAAGCCCAGGCAACAAGGTCATTTATATTTTAATGTTTAGCAGAAGTTCTCCGCTAAGTCAGGTCTTCGGTGGCTTTGTGTGTGTGTGTGTGGGGGGGGTTGTGTCTTTATTTTTCTTTAATCATTTCACCTCTTTCTCTGTAGGGAATGCAGAATCTCACAGTCTGCATTACAGAAATAAATACTTTGCAACTCTGGAATATAGGTTTACTGTGGCATGTAATTAATTACTGCTAATAAGGAACAAAACACATACGGTGGCATCAATTTTCCTTTAGAGGGAGGAATGGTATAAATATTTACCAGAGCCAGTCAGTATGATGTGAAAACAATTTCGCATGATTTGGCTTTTCTTTGACTCTATTTACCATGCCACATGCACGGTTTAAAATTATTTTCACACATCCAAATAATTAGTTGATTGGTGTAGCGCTATGTTTCAAGGAGTTTGGAAAATGGTTTTGACTATAAAAGTCAGACTTTTACATAGAGGTTTAGTTAGGTAAGTCTTTAAAACACATCCTTTGCCCCTTATATAGAGAGTCAATTCAGGGGTTTCCCAGACAGAAACACTTTCTTGAAACAAGTCTTTGGAAATAAAAACCAAACCATTATTTATAACCTGCCTCCGTCTTTGCTGCTTCCTGGTGCCCCTCATCTCCCAGCCCTGCACTTGTCTTCTCAGACATCCTCTAGTTTGACGTTATTGTTTGGGCACCTGGTGGCTCTAAACATGTGGAGAGGTCTAAGGACCCCCCAGAGTCACAGGCAAGTACTTTGCCGGTGTAAATACCCGCCTTGATGGCTACACTTCAGGGACCCAACTGTGTACCCGATTGGAGCAAACGTGGTTTGCTCTTGAGAGGAAGGCGGATAATTCTAAACCGTCCAGCTCACGATTAGCCCACAAACAGAATACTTATTACCAATTACCTAATTTTTTGTAAGGCAAATGCGAATTACTTGCTTAAGTTTAAATTCTATTACGGAACGAAGATCAAGTACATTGCTTGGCCAGGCTCAGTTAGCTGTTGCGCACATTTGAACTTCTGGGTTTTTGGGGATTGTCTATCAATATATTTTGTCACAGAATTTAAACGACAAAAGGGCAAACAAATTAAGCAGTAGATAAAATTCATAATTCTGAAACTCTGAAGCAGAATCCTTAGAAACTCATCACAAAAAAGGTAAACAAAGATATACTGAAGTTATAACAGTGAATCATTCTCACCTCTTATATTTAAAAGAACAGTGATTTCAAAAATATGAGATGCTTGTATAAACTGACAGTGAAATTTATTGCCAGATCTATTTTTCTTCATCTCATAATCCTATCAGACACAAAGATATTTTTGCATTTCATTAATAAAAAAAAACAAATTCTTTTTAATTCTCTTCTAATTTAGTAAAACATACGACTTCTTTAGGACAGTATAGCCAAATGATGGGAAGACATTTAATGAAGGAGTAGTAATTTGAAAACAAGTGGTTATGAATGCCTGAAACAAAGGTAGAACTTGATTTAGCAAAGCATTTAAACTTAAGAACACTTCACTGCATCAGGGTTTTAGGACCATAATTAAATTATAGTAATTAAGAGTGGACTCATACGGAAGTATTAAGTACCTACTTACAAAGGCAGCTATAAAAGTAAGAAGCTTGAGTGAAGATTTTTATTAATCATTCCTTATTTTTCTCATTATAATACAAAGCAAATTTCAACTTTTGTCAGCTCTTTAAGGCTACTACGCTGCGTGGTTTAAGGGACTGAAGCCCGACAAAGAGACAGGAGCTCAAATTCTAATCTCAGTAGAGACACTGACAACCTCTGTAGCCTTGAGCGCATCACTTAACTTCTGTGACTCTCACTGCTTACCTGTCATATGGCATTATATCACACATAAAGACAGAAAAATATAGAGATATATACACCACATAATTAATCAGTTAGATTATAAACTACTTTGAAAACATAAGAAGAGTAAATACATGCTAAATACGATGAACTCATGTTTTATTTACTCCCACTTGTTAAGTTACTGTCACATATTGTGAAAAGTAGATACAATTTACCAATTCACTGGAGTATTAAAGGAGAAAGCTGTCTTTTCCCCCTGCCTTTCATCTTCCTCTCCCACTTAATCCCCACAGCTCTAGTCCTTGACAATAATAGTTACCAGAATTTAAGAACTAGTTTCTCGATGTTGATTATGCAAAACAAAAAGCAAACAAAAAAAAACCCCTAGCTTACTTCATGTAGATCTTCACAATTAATTCCACCACAGAAAGCAATAGTTTAATGGGCACGGACAGAAGCATTCCCTCATCCCCTTTAGAAATCTAATATGAAGTTTACATCCCTCTGGTGAACTGCTATGAGGAGCTTGCAAGGTTCAGAGCTACACAGAGAACAGAATTCCCTGAAGTCCTCCACAAGGCTCGCAGACAATGTAAGGTTTCACGGGGTGGGAACACAGGGGAAAGGGTGGAAGGGTAGAATCCTGTAATGTGACAGTAACGAGGAGCCAGGAGATTATCACGGACACCATTCATGCTCTGTGCTGGCAGAAGACTACCCAGCCACCGTTTTGGTCTTTTATCAGAAAGAATCAGAGCCTCACAAAACAGCCTCGAAAGCAACGATAACTTGAAATCTGTTTACTTTCTAGTCTCAGAGCAACTCGAGGTGAAATACCACCTGCTCTTGCCCAGGCCTGGCAGCATCTCTCTGATCAGATATCTTAAAAATTTTCCACTCCATTCCAAATGGCTTCTATTCCATTCAGTATTTCTTACTTCAGACCTGAAACACACACATACACAAAACAGCATGCTGAACCTACCCTTTCCCACATCTCACAGGATTATATAGGAGGCCGTCCTAAGTTTGCTCTTCCCTTTTACTCATAAATCAAACTTCCTTTAGTCATAAAAAAGACCAACGAATAAACCTGACAAAAATATTTCTGACTAGACATAAAGGATATCTCAAATTAGCAAAGCAGGCAGTCACATCCAGAATTGCACATGGTCAATAGCTGTTTCAAGAATTTGCATGTGCAGTTCCCACTACGTGGGACTTTGGAATCAACACAATTCATTTGGAATACACAATTCATTAACATCATCCATCTAAAGTTCTCAAAGCATTTTTAATTACACTAGTTAATAATTTCCCTAAAAAGCAAGTAACATATTCCCTATTTTGCAAGTAAGTGCATTCAGAGCAGAGCTCACCCTGCATAACTTGGGGACTACATCTAGGCTGGTGGCCCTAGTGTTCCTTCATAATTAAGAACTATGACTATTCAATGTAGATCAAGGAGTTTAAGGCATAATTCAAGTGACCAAATGTAGACGTAGTCGTTAGAAGATCTATTTCCCAGAGTCTCCAAGGATTAGAAATGGAGCCTTCAGTGCAGACATCCATATCCAGTCAGAGGAGACGCACTTCTATTCACATTCACCAGAAGCATTGCCTCCGTTATAACACGTGTAAACTCCCTCCCCTCCACCGCAAACCCCTGATGTTTATATCTACACCTTCAGCACTGAATTGACATAGTTTACTGAACTAGCACCAGGAGAAGGTGGATTTCACTTTACGTATGCCAGGGACTTGCCCAGATAGCCTTTCCCATTTGTTCACTTCTTCTGCTCGTGCTTTCCTTCTCTGCTTCTGTAAGCTGTTTCCAGGTGGGCAGTTTAGGGTAGGAGTTGAGCATTACTGCACAACCTTGCACGATTCAGATCCATTTTTGGGACCACTGCATATTAGCTTTATGAAAACCTGTAGACGGTAGTACCGACCTACCTCAGCCAAAGAAAACAAGCTTTCCATCCAGGCAAGTTTAGAAGCTATAATTTTTTTCCCGTATTCAAACTAGCAATTATAGCTAAACTGAATTGGAAGAAAAAATATCTTATTTTTGTTAATGCTAGCTGGTATTAAAATTTAACTGCACAGATATATAATATGCCTAGATTTTATCTCTAAACCCTTAGATTGTGTCTTATGATGACCAGAAATAAATGTTCCTGAAAAACCTTGGAATTAACTTGAGCATGAAAAAAAAAGGGAAAGAAAGAAAAAAATCAAAAAATCACACAAATCACACTGTATATTTTAAGTGGCCTACATTGTTCCATCTTTACAGTACTATGCATACAATAGAGAGAGTTAAATACTTCCAGAAGGCAATCTGGACCTCATGTTGAGATGAATTACTTTGTAAGTAATTCTAGCTCTAGTCACTTTGAAGATGACTACTTACCTTCATCCTTTATGCCAGAAATAAAAACACGACTCAATTAGCAGCCTCCAGTCAGGTGACCTCAATCTCTCTCTTCCTTCTTTAACAGGGATTAACTTCTCCCTCCATTAACAAGGACTTGATGCACTTCAGCAAAATGCCTGTATGATCTGTCTTTTTTTTTCCCCACCTCCTTTTTTTTTTAAATGCTAACTAGATTGGCTATTCATCTGGATTGTATAAACCACAAACATTTTTTTCTAGACGCTTCAGTTTTGGTAAAGAAATTTCATCATATAGCAGGAATTTGGATCCAGGGACCTGAGGAACATTCCATTGCTCAAGCTTATCACAAACACAAAAAATTTGCTTTAAGTGTTGACAATCATAGAATGGTTTGGGTTGGAAGGAACCTTTAAAGGTCATCTAGTCCAACTCTCCTGCAATAAACAGGGAGTCCTTCAACTAGATCAGGTTGCTCAGAGCCCCGTCCTACCTGACCTTGAATGTTTCCAGGGATGGAATCTACCACCTCTCTGTGCAGCCTGGGTCAGTGTGTCACCACCCCCATTGTAAAAAAAATTCTTCTTCAAATGCAGTCTGAATCTACCCTCTTTTAGTTTAAAACCATTACCCCTTGTCCTATCCCTAAAAAGTCTGTCCCCATCTTTCTTATAAGCCTCCTTTAGGTCTTTACAAGTTGTACTAAGGTGTCCCCAGAGCCTTCTCTTCTCCAGGCTGAACACCCCCAACTCTCTCAGCCTGTCCTCACAGCAGAGGGGCTCCAGCCCTCGCATCATTTCTGTGGCCTCCTCTGGACCGGCTCCAACAGGTCCCTGTCTTTCTTGCACAATAATTGACATTGCCCTGGAGGACTGCTAATCAAAGAAAAAACAAGAACCACCTGTAAATTATTCTATTGTTCAGTTAGAAAGGTGAAAAATGGAATCGGGCAACAGATTTTGGTCACCATCGGGAAATTAGAACATTGCTCTTTATGTGAGCATGTAAATACAGATAGTCATAAACTAAATACTTTCCACTGCTTTTCTCTATTTAAAAACAAACACAACTTTTTAGGCTTTGAATCTTCTCTTCCTTGCGAGAGTAATTTAACAAAAAGCACCATGCCTATTATAGTGGTTTGCAAAAAAAAAAAAAGGCAACCCAAATAGATGATATTTCTGAAATTGCATTACGGTGTTATGTCTGTCTTTGGTGCTTTAAGCTCTTTTTGGTATCTTGAGAAGGAAATGATTCCTTAGAACTACAGTAATAAAGGCAGGTATCATACTCCCACATTACTTCAATACTATATTAACTTTAATACTTTAGCTATAGTGAAATAAACCTTACCTTAAAAATCAAATCCTTTTTCCCATAACGAAGCTCTTTCAGCTGGGCTTGGATCTTTTTTGACTGAAAGTAAGGGTAATAAAATCAGGGTGTTTTTAATTTTAAATATTTACTTTTAAGAACAGAAAAAAAGAAGGTAGTAAGTTCTGACAGCAGCAGAAACTAGATCAGCTTTAAAATGCAGAAACAATAATCAAAACCAAACTCAGTTTCTTTTCCAGGGTAGCATTTCTGAACCAGGCAAAAGTACCAAGGAAAATGTAAAACGGCACTCACCTGAAGAACATACACGAGTTAGTACTATTGTGAATAACCGTTTGGCTTACGCATTTTAGACATGAGTTGTTACTAATACTTTCCATCAAGCGTAACTGAAAGCACCACCTTCAAAGAACCTTCTTTTTCTTAGAGGGAGTTTTCATGTTGTCGCATAGCTGCTTCTTTGTAATTAATGTCCACAGAGCTCCAGAAAGTATCGAAATGAACTAGGTTCTCAGTTTGTGACCGTGCCCTCCAAAATAGGCGTATTTGTGCTGATTTCTATCAGCTTAGGCTGATATTTATTTTAAATATTATTCAATTCATCCTTAAAATAATTTTAAGCAACGGTCTACACATCCTTTTGCTTATTTAACCAAAATATAATAGAAATATTTTATATATGTTACACACAACTATTTCACTCTTTATCTAAGGATTCTGTTTAAAAAATAATTTATATTTAATAAAATCCACAGTCTGAACCAATATTCAATAAGCTTTCTCATGTTACTTCATACCAAATGTTTAGAACTCCTGGGAATGGATTAGAACTCTATTCCACATTTACTGAAACAGCAGATCCATAAACACAACGTATTACGGATGGTAGTGTGTCTTCTGTAGATTGGAGCTTTGAGAAAGATTTGCTGTCTCTCCCATTGGTGCAGGCCAATTCAGTGACAGGCTTTTGGGAAGGATAAATGAATCTAAAGGTAAAATTGTAGCATTTGCTTTAAATATTTAAGAACTAAGGCAAAATTGACTACTGCAGTCTGTCAAATCTGAAACAAATAGCCAAGATCAGTTCAGTTCACGTCTTTCTTCTGTAACTACATCTGCTGTTTTTTCATCCACACAGCAGAACGTGCCAATTGCCTACGCTGAATCGCCCTGTCTTCTGATCCGGGCAATGCAATAGGTAGAGCTATGGCATATATTCCTCATCAAGCAGACCAATGAGAAAACCTTAACCAACTTTAATTGTTCTAGGAGTTGTGTTTAAGAAAATATACTGTGCCTGTCCCATACAAGGTATCCAAACTGGCTATAGAGGAATCTAAGAGTTATGATTAAGATATCACTCATGCACTAAATCACAAACCTGTGACGAAATTAAGTTCTGGAGCTAAATATATTCAGTGAGTAATATAAGTGACTCAATATCATGTATATGGCCTGTAATTCTTTGTGATAAAATTTTATCAGTTTATTGTTTTTCTACACTTCTAGGGAGAGGACTTACGAAACTGAGACCATTTGGTGCAGTCAGCCAGATAAGACCATCATCAGACACAGGCTGATAGCCGTCTCTAAACTGCAGCATCTGGGAATATCTCCCTGGCATGTGTCCTTTTCTGTGTCCTGGGAAGTCTGAGGTTTACACCACCCTGCCTTCCTTTCTCCAGGGGTCTGAATTCCTGGAGACGAAAAGCCAGCCATATAAACTGTATAGAATCACAACCATCCTCCCATATATGCAACTGGACAAGGAATCAGAGGGCACGCTAAAACCCTTCATGTGCACTGAGAGAGGAGAATGGAGCAGGAGCTTCCTGGTAGGCAATTCTATCCATGAAGGGTATTGGATCTAATAACTAAAAGAATACTGATTCCACACACTTGTTATGCTTGGTGAGTATAGTACTTAATTACAGAGCAGAAAACACACTGCGTTTCTCTGGCTGACACCACCTAACTGGCAAACCAACAACAAGAAAAAGGGTTCTCCAGTAGCACCTTTGCTTATTCCAATGGCACAAACCCACTTAAAAGGCACAAATTTGTCAGGATGATTCATAAAGTCCGAGGTTCTTAAGGTTTAAAATACACTCACAATCTGCTGCCTTGAGAGTTAGCTAGCTTATGTTTAGTTTCCTGAAATTCTCTGACAGCAAGGCTCGTCACGCTACACTAAATTTAATTTAATCTTAGGCTTCGCCCTTAGTTTTGAAGACATTTATGTTCCAAATATTAAAGGAGACATAATCAGGGAAAAGATCTTCAAGTTAATTACCAAACATTCAAGATGTTATGCAGCTAGGAAAAACAAACTTGAAAAAGAGAGGAAAACAGAAAGCTATGTCGCACACACTGCCAAATTTTTAGCGGTAAACAAGGGAAGAAAATATATTTGTATTCATATACTGTGGCATGTTTGAAAGCAAGAATAGTGATATAGGAAGATATAGACTTTGACAAGCTAGCAAAAAAAATAAAACCAAACACAAAACTGTATTATTTCTTACCATTGAGGATTTCTCAGAAAGAGTGCTTGCAGACCTTCAGTTAAGGTAAATAGCTAATAAAACTAGAAATCACTATTTTGACCTCATAAGTTTTGACCTCGGAGTTAAAAAGTAGAGTCTTTAATGAAGAAAACACATTTGACCATAATTATGAAAATTTTGGTCAAGAAGAAAAGCGTTTTCTTTCATTCTGGCCAGGTGCAATGGCTTTCACAGAAGTTATATATGCAAAAAACCATGACTAAAGTCATGCAAATGAGTAAATCAGATTCATATATAGTAATATCCTCTTTCATGAAAAGTTAAATAGCTAAAGAGACTGCTCGCGTGGATGCATTTACTGGTATGTTTATGTATTTGCAAAAAAAATAGGGCTTTTGTATCATCGAAGATCTTTGCTAGCTCACCCTTCAGTACAAGGGAGATTTCTTTCCCTGCCTTTTATAAAGTGACCCTTTTTACCCTGAGGTAATGAAACATTCTAGAAATCAATAATAATAAATCTTTCCTGTCTGTATAAATTATTTTTTAAAAGGCATTTAGCTATTCCTGTCTTATTCTAGGCACAGAGATCAGGGAAAGGAAATCAGTTTTATATATGTTACAGATGAATAATATACATCTACAGAGCCATATATACTTTTCACAAGAATGCCGCAACTTTATTTAATTTGTCTAAAACTTGAGCTTGCAGCTTGCTTTCTAATACATTTGAATTGCTTTGAGGGAAGTCACAGAAATCAGTTGAGATGAGAGCGCTTTAGGAACACTCACCGTACACACATAATATATAACCTATACCGGAACCTCAGTAGGAAAGACTTTGACACAAGCTTCTTTTGGGTATGTTAGATTCAGAATAGAGAGGAACCTTACTTACCTCCTCTGCATGAATGCCACAAAGCTTGTTTCCTGATAGGAGCTTGTTTTTGAGGCTTTTGTTCTGAGAGAGGGGAAAAAAAAAATAGAGTTTTATTACTGAGAGTTACTGAAATATTAAAGGACATTTTAAATATTTGATCATACCGGTTTTATTTTATATATGGATAACACCTTCAAGCCACCAGCAAGGACACAGATAAGGAGACAAGACAGATGCAGCATGGCACAATATCATCTCTTACGGAATTCTAAAAGGCTATGACTTTGCATTAAAGCCTGCTTTCACAGAAACAGGATGGCACATAGAAACCTTCCAAAACACTCCAGCAGCTGGAAGCAATTTCGGTTGGATATGCTGGGGTAAAATAGGAAAGAAAGAGCCCTCTAATCCTTACCTGGTGTCACTTGCATAGCTCAATATCATTTTCAGTAAATCATTATAACAACTGAGTAATACGGCCAAGATATCATCACTCAACCTTGATGATCAAATTCATGGGGTTTTTTTTACTAAATTTCATCATTTAAAACTGCAAGTAATCAAAAACTTTAGAAAGTAAGCTCCCTTATAACATTTTGCCAACTCAATATGTTCTTTCATGTAGGAGTTTTAAATGTATTTCTTCTCAATATCAGGGAAAAAAATAAACCTGGATAAAATGAATTTTCAATGGTCTGGTAATTCTTTCTGTGCTCCTCACTCATATTATCCCATAATTGACAGTCAAGGCTAAAGATTTCTCTGCAGTGTGAACATATTTCAAAACTGTTGAGAAACATAAGTATTCAATAAGCAGATCTTCAAGTGCTGGACATGACACGCTTACACTAAAAAGAAATGAAAAGAACATGAAAACCAACTCCTCCTGTGCTAACACACTGTAAACATCCCTACAGAGACCTAGTCCATCGCATTTCAGGAGTGCATATTTATTACTGAATAGCGAAAACTTTCTTGAATATTGTGCGCAAGAACAAGCTGGCGTTAGAGATAAAAGGGTAATTCCATCCGGGACATCATTTCAAATTTAGGTCCACATCCCACTGAAAACACTGGAAGCTTTATTTCCAAAATTAGAAGCTTGGAATTTTTCTTGAAAAAACCTCTCTCATTCAAGCAAATGCAAAGAAACTAAAATTCCATTTGAAGCCTCCTTTGCACAATTCCAAATAAGAGAAGATATGACGTCATTTCACACGTTTCGCTGTTGCTACTACTGTGCACCAATACACTTCGCTGCAGAAACAATAAATCTTTTCCAGCTCTTTCACACAGGTGCCCACCGCTTTGTAACAAAACAAAAAGGAACCGGGATGTTTCTTTGAATGAGACAAATCAGATTCTGCCTCACGAAATGGGATTTGCAAAGGGCTGGGTGTGGGGAGGGAGAACAAATGTTGTTCTCGTAAGTCTCACAGTTGATTACTTTTTGTTCTTTATTTGAAAATGATGATGTAGCTCATCACAGAGCAGCACCTTATTGTACTAACCACTGTAGATGTACAGAAGACGACGACTGGCTCTGCACAAAGGGAACTGGGCAGCAGATACCAGATGAACAAAGATAAACCAAATAGAAACCAAAGAGACGATGCACACCCAGCACATCTGTTGCTCACCAGGGGTGCATCTAAAGAGCTACTCTGTACTGTGATCACACAGTAGATGTGGTTGGTTTCACGTAAAAGGTCAGCATCACCTCTTGGGGTGATGGCCAAACAGCTGTGTCAACGGCACTGCTTAATTAAGGAAATGCTCTTAATTAACCCAGGAAGTCAAGTCATCACTTTCTTTTGACTAACTAGCTTTATTATCCTCAACTCCCCCTCAGCCTGGCCATGGTTGGCTTAAGTAACAGACTCTACACGTATTTCGGAACCAAAGTAAGAATGAGTTGTAATCCTTAAATTTTTACTCATTTATGTTCCTTTGGCCAAGTGCAAGCCGCTATAAGAAATACTTCTATTAATACATTAACAGTTCGCAAGTAACTTCTACACATATTGCTTTGAGAAGCCCCTGCAGTAACCCAGAATGTGAAGAACTGAATGCCTACACCTTTGAAAGGACACGCATTTATTAGATGGTTCTCAGAATTTCCAGTTTTTGTGACAAAGTAGCCTGGCAACAGAACATAGTTCAAAACCAAAACAAGATGAAAATATTTTAAGTTAGGAAATGGACTCCGTTTTAGAGATTTAGGTAGGTTTAACAGGATTTACCAATACTGTCTCATTATCTACTCTACTAGGAGAAAAACCCAGCCCAAGGTTACCAGAATGTAGGCAAAACAGACATGATTTAATCTACACTTAGTGTCTGAGAAATGAGAGCAAGCATTAAATTATCAAGAGCATAATAAGCAGGAGCTTATCAGAGGTAAATGACATCTTCTTGCTTACAATTTGAGTGTTTATGTTACTTAGCAAACAACATGTCACTGTCAAATTCAGCTTCACGTCCTGATTAATAGCGATAAGTTTCTATAGCAGAATGTGACGTTTACCAGTAAAAACATGTGAAGTATAATAGAGCCTGATTTGATCGAGATTCTGAATTAAATGTTTCAAAATGAAGGGTCTGATCAGGGACATATTCTGGAAATTTGCTAGAAAGGGGCTATTCCAAATCAGATTAATCCACGAGATTTTTAGGTTACAAATTCTTGTTGAGTCAGTAGAGAAGTTCTGACTTCTAAGTCATAGATAAGGATTCAAGATGACGCTTCTTATTTTCCTATTAAGCATCCTTCAAAATAAGTTGAACTAATTTTACACAGTGAAATCCTAGTTCTAGTGAACTAGAACTTCACAGAGTTTTTATTTCAAACATTTTATTTGTCATGAAGGACTTGAACGGAAAAGGTCTTGGACGTTTCAAGTTTAAAAAGCAATAAAAGTTTAAGGAATGAATTAGGTATCTGTAAACACGTCTTTAATAGCCTCTTTTAAAATTATACAGAATAATGATTTTAATTAGACACGGCCTTTTAGATTTAGAGAAAGGATACCATTATATTCAAACTAAATAGGTATTTTAATGTATTTGAACATCTTGGAAAGCTTATAGCACAAACAGTTAGCTGGCGTAATCATATCATTAAGCCTAGTTACTGTAGTATCTAATTTTTAATTCACTAAATCTTTTAACTCATTTGCACCGGTAGTTTCAGTACATCCCTGAAATCAGGTGCAGAAAAGTGCTGTCAGTGGTTGCCACGTGCAGGAATCTTGTTGTCACTTCCCATGCAGTCAATTCTTACTGTCCTGGAACCTACACTCAAGAAATGATACCAAACGTGAGTATGGCAGGTGGCAGAGCCCTGCCCAGAGAGGTGGTGGAGTCTCCGTCTCTGGAGACATTCCAAACCCGCCTGGACACGTTCCTGTGCCACCTGCTCTGGGTGACCCTGCTCTGGCAGGGGGTTGGACTGGGTGATCTCCAGAGGTCCCTTCCAACCCTACTGTTCTGTGATTCCGTAGAGTGTCTATCAGTGTCCTCCAAAAAAGTGAGAGCTCTCAATGACAACTTGTCAGATTCGTTAACATATTCTTCACAGAGCTGCCATACTGAAAATAAAAAGCTTTCTGCTTCATTCCTAAACAGATTTGTCAGTCAGTCCCTGGGCATTTTTTTTCCCCTTTCCTCTTACACTGACATAACATTTGCATATTTTGTTTGAGTTCTGATTTTATTTTCAATATGTGAGATCAGGCTTAACAAAACCTGAATTCAATACAAGAACATTGACAGTAACCCTATATTTAGGTTGCCTAAAGATCTCCCACTGATATAAAAACACACTGAAGGAGCGGTAGTGTCAAAGCTGCTTTCCCAGTCTGCTTTTGGAACATGAAAGGAAAAAAACCCTTAATCCCTCTATTCCTAACTTTTGAAAATAATCCCTTCACTTCTGTCATTTATGCTCCTGAATCAAAGGCTGGTATCCAGCCAAAATAATCACCAAACCTCTGAAGAGACGCACTTATATGTTACTACAAAAGCAGCAATCTCTACCATGACAGTCTGAGCACATCACTTCTACAGAGGAGGAGAGAGGGAAGAAAAATACAGAGATGCGACTAGCTTTCCATTCTCAGAAAACAATTACCGTGATGCCATGGTCCCTTCTTTTCACAGAGAATTTTACTTACTTTTATCTCAATAAAATTCAGGTCTCCTTCCCTCTCCTATCTCCTTCTCTTTTCAATATCAATGCACAATGGCACAAAGGTGCAACAGGGTTTGTTTTTTGTTTTGGGTTTCTTTGGTTTGGTTTTGGGTTTTTTT